>PVIU01019629.1:0-35934 GCA_004026605.1 Ondatra zibethicus
AAAAAAAAAAAAAAAAAAAAAAAAAAAACAAAACCAAAAAAACACTTTAAATTCTGGATGCCCAGATGCCCATATTTAAAAATATAGATGAAAAAAAGGATCCTTGTGGTCTGGAGAGATGACTCAGAGGTTAAGAGCCACTGACTGCTCTTCCAGAGGTCCTGAGTTCGATTCCCAACAACCACATGGTGGCTCACAACCATCTGTAATGGGGTCTGGTGCCCTCTTCTGGCCGTCAGGATACACACAGACAGAGCACTGTATACATAATAAATAAATAAATCTTTAAAAAAAAAAAAAAAGATCCTTGTGAACTATGACAAAACATTTCTGTATTTTTTTGTTTTTGTCAGAAGTGAAAAAATTAAGAGTGGGTCTTTTAGCCAGGCGTGATGGTGCACACCTTTAATCCCTGCACTAGGGAGGCAGAGGCAGGCGGATCTCTGAGTTTGAGGCCAGCTTGGTCTCTAGAGTGAGTTCCAGGACAGCTGAGGCTGTTACACAGAGAAACCCTGTCTCAAACAACAAGAATGGGTCTCTCATTACACTTATTTATTTATTTGTGTGTGGGCAGGCTTTTGTTCTCTCCTTCCACCATTTGGGTCTCAAGGATTGAACTTGGGTCATCAGGCTTGACAGAAAGTGCTTTAACCCACTGGACCAGTTAGCTGGCCCAAGAGTGATGTTTTCAGAGCTCTGGCGCCATCACCTTACTTAACTAACAACATCCTTTCTTCACTTATTATGTCAAGTCTTCATCTGCGGCCCCTGCCACTCTCCTGGAAACAAGCCCAGAAACAATAGGCAGGATTGGAGCAGACTCGGCACTGACTGACAGCTGACCTAATCGGACATGTTCAGCCAGAAACCACTCCCTCGCCTGGTATTAGAGACAGAAAGGTAGAAGAGCAGGGCAAGCACTCACTGAGCTTCCTCCTGATCCAGTCTCTCCGCCTCTGCCTGGACCTTCTCTAGGTTTTCTGCCACTACCTTGCGGTTTTTCTCCACATCTTCCAGCTCCTGGATCAGCCTCTCCTCCTCTAAGGCCAACTCCTTCAGCTCCCTCTGGAGCTGCTCACTGTCATCCTCATTCATTTGCTCGAGGATCTCCAAACAGCGTCTGCCAAGAACACACAGTCTATTGACTAGAGGGCACCTGTTGTTCCACGTGCCCAAGGACCAGCGCCCCTGAGTCCTACGGGCCGAGCAGTCTCCCAGGTGCACCCTGGCCCTGGAGGTGCTTACTTATAGTTCTGACACTCAGTCTCCGTGACGTTGAGCTGGGTGTCCAGCTGGTCGAGGAGAGTATCCGTGCATTCCTCACACAGTGGGTGATCCACGTCTGTCTGACCCGACATGATGTCAAAAAGGTCTCCAGTGACCTGGAGACAGAACAGTCAGGATAGGGCCTCTTCTGGGCTAACTGCCCAGTCAATCCCTGTAACAACTACACATAATTCTTGACAGTAAAATGAGGCCAACTTGCCTTGAGTCTTCGGCTGAGATTCTCCATGGTGCCACCATCAGATGCCTCCCCGATCAGAGTGAAGCTATTAGCACTTTCGGTAGACATCATCCTGCAGATAGCCCCCCGCCCATGGGCCACATGAGGGAGCAGAGAGGCCTCCTCCACCTAAGCACTGGCTGAGGGGCCTCAAGGGTCATACCCACTCCTAGCCCGACTGGACCTCCCAAGGGTAGCTATCTCCCAAGAGAAGGCCATGCTGGTCTTTCACAGGGGCACTACTCAGCAGGAGGTTACCCCAGGTGGACTAAGGAGAAAGGGGGGGCAATCAAAAATGGCTATGTATATTTATAGCAAAAAGCAAGGAGGATCAAGAAAAACCATTTTTTAAATATTACACTTCTTGACAGCAACTTTTACCTGCTATACTGATGAGAACTAAGAACCTAAACATCTAACAAGCACCACTAAAACCTTCTCCAGAACCATCTCAATCACTCCCTCAACATCCCTCACTTCTTCAACATCAGAGGCACTAACCCTTCTCACTGTGGGAATGGCTACAGAGGAAAAAAGAAAAAAAAAATCAGTGCTGAAAGGTGATGGGTAATGTATAAGGGAACATATCTTTCCTAAGAACTAAAAGGCTAGATAAGTCATCTACATCACCTAGTCCCAATTCCTAATGCCCAGGTTTAATTAAAATTCCCTTGGCCGTTGGCAAGAAACAGGGGACTGAGGAATAGTAAGCACCTGGCTGGGGGGATGAATCGTCGAGAGACACCATCCTGGCGAGTTTCAATAAATGGCTCCTGAGAAAGAAATAAGAATGCATTAGAGCCAGGCGGTGGTGGCGCACAGCTTCAATCCTAGCAACTTGGGAGGCAGAGGCAGGCGGATCTCTGTGAGTTCGAGGCCAGACTGGTCTACAAGAGCTAGTTCCAGAACAGGCTCCAAAAGCTACAGAGAAACCCTGTCTCGGGGAAAAAGAAAAAAAAAAAAAAAAAAAAAGAGTTCATTAGAATTCTGGCAACTTTGGGGAAATCCATTTCCCCTAAAGCCTGAGAACTATTTGACTTTAGCCTAGATAGCTAACCACAAAACTTGATAAACCAGAGCAACTTAAACAGTGGGTAGGGTCTGGGCTGGGAGATGGCTAAGTAAATACCATTCTTTCTATTCAAGGAAGAGGGACCAAGTTCAGATCCCCAGTTAAACAAACAAATGGGGCAGGGTGGCACATGCCTTTGATCTCAATATTCTGGGAGGCAGAGATAGGCAGGTCTCTGTGAGTTTAAGGCCAACCTTGTCTGCATAGCACAAGAGCCAGGATGATATAGAGTTTCTGGAAAAAAAAAACAAAAAAACCAAAAAACCAAACCAACCCAAAACAACAACACCCACCCACCCACCCACAAACAAAATAAAACCCAGAAAGAAAAATAAAGGGTGAGCAGAGTGGTTTGCACCTGTAATTGCAGAACTGGGAGATCTTTCTACCCTCCTGGGCCTAAGCAGCCAGCCTAATCTGTAATCCCAAGGATCAGGTCCAGGCTAAAGCCTGTCCCCAAAAATAAAGTGGAGTGCCAGGTGGTGGTGGCACACGCCTTTAATCCCAGCACTCAGGAGGCAGAGGTAGGTGGATCTCTGTGTGTTTGAGACCAGACTGGTCTAAAGAGTAAGTTCCAGGACAGCCTCCAAAGCTACAAAGAGAAACCCTGTCTTGAACCCCCCCCCAAAAAAGAAGAAAAAACAAAGAAAAGAAAGCAAGCAGTGGGCCTGCCTAACAGAACTGCATGCCTACTGTCTCCTATATTTAACATTTTATAGTGTCACTGGTTTCAGCTGTCTCCCTCTCTTGCTTCTTTGCAGGTTTTCTCTGGCCCCTGCATCCTAGACTGCCTGCAGAGCATGTGGCCAGAATTAACAGCCCTCAATCCACTTAAGGTTTGCTTTCCAGATGACAGCCAGTTGGATAAATATTCCCTTATTACCCTGGCAAGCTAACTCTCAGGGGTGAAGCCAACGCCCTCTGACAGGTGCTGCTCAATAGAAGGGAGCTCCAGATACCCACTGGGGCTTGACTATGCCTCCATCCTGGCTTCCTTCCCTTTCCCATCTTCCTTTTCTACTTCCTACTAGAGTCCGCTAGGATCCCTCTCCCAAATAAATAACTTCTACTTAAACAATGATCTGCTCCCTGCAAAAGAAAAGCAACTTACATCTATCTTTAGTAATGAAAACCATCTCTATTATTACTATTATTATTGTTATTACTATTTTATTATCATCACTGTGCAGTGCTGGAGAGTGAACCCAGGGCCTTGCCCATGCAAAGCAAGGGATCTATCACTGAACTACACCCCCAGCTTTATCACTGACAGCATTAAGATTTAAAAATGACATGCATTCTAACACTGCTAATCTGCTATGTCTATGGTAAATATACAACCCTCTGTCCAAATGAGATGTGTTTGCGAATGGAGAGGAATGGAGACAAGAACTATAGAGAATAAAAAATATGAACCAAGAATGCCCTAGAGCCACCCGGACACACAGGTCATCCCGCCTCTGACCTTAGTCATTTACCTTTAAAATTACATTCGTTTATTTATGTGTGAGTGCATGCTCATGCCACAGTACAAAGGGCAACTTGTAGGAGTCAGGTGTCTTTCCCCTGTGTGGGTTCGAGGGTTTGAACTTAAGACTGTTAGGCTGAGCCCAGGCTGGCTGGAAACTTAAAACAATCTTTCTGCTTCAGCCTTCCAAGTACCTAGATTGCAGGCATTAACCACTATGCTGGTCTATAATCACATTTTTAAACCCATTTTAAAAATATTTATTGACATATTGGTGTGTGTCCGGGGGGGGGGGCAGGGTGAGTGGCAAGCACGCTTACCCATGAATCATCTTGATGGCCGTATAATTCCTTTTTCCCTTTTTATTTTTGTTGTTGTTAATTGTTTTTTGTTTTTCCAGAGGGTTTCTTTGTGTAGCCCTGGCTGTCCTGGAACTAGCTCTGGAGACCAGGCTGAACGCCCAGAGATCTACCTGCCTCTGCCTCCTAAGTGCTGGGATTAAAGGCGTGTACCACCACTGCCTGGCTATAATTCTATTTTTTAATGGATGCCTTATTCAGTAACCCTGTGCCTTGGGGTACATTTTGGTACCTCCAATGATTCACAGTGGACTGACCATGAGCAACTTTCCTTTTTCTTTGTCTGCAGTGCTGAGATTGAATCCAGGAACTTGCACAACCCAGAGCTATAACCCCAGACCTTAACTTCGTTTCTTTCTGTTTGTTTTTGGAAGAACAGTCTCATGTATACTGGGCTGACATCAAACCTGCTATAAACATTAAAAAAAAATGACCCTGAACTTGTGATCCTCCTGCGTCCATGCCCAGGTTAATGTGATGCTAGGGCTCAAACCCAGGCCTCTGTGCACAGTAGGCAAGCTCTCTACTAATGGAACTACATCCCCAGCCCCTATTTTTGTTTTGTTTTTAATATATGTATTTCAGGCTGGTCTGAAATATGTAGCCCAGATTGGCCTCAAATTTGTGACCTTCAGGGCCTCAAGCTCCCAAGTGGATTACAGGTGGGCAACACTGTATCCGGCTGGAATACTGTTATTAACCACTCTTTATTATTAGCCCCCAAAGTCTGGGGCACCAAATATTCTGCAGAGATCCAGTTTGTACTCTGGTGTTTTCACATTAGCCTCCCATTTAGCAGACTGTGTGGAGGATGGGGAGAGGGTGCTTTTTTTCTTTTTTTAATTTTTTTTTTTTTTTTTACCTCTCCTGAGTGAGCCTCTTCCTCCTGGGTCTCTCCTGGTTTCGCCTGGGCTGTGGTAAGTAATGGAGCTAAGGGTAAGGAAAATCCTCAGTCAGAACAGTCTTATCAAATCAGGAGAGCTTCCCAAAGCATGGGAAAGAACCCGAAATAGTCTCATTACCAGCCCAACCCTACCACAATCTCTCTCTAGATAGGGTCTCACTGTGTAACTCAGGAGGCAGAGACAGGACAATCTCTTATGAGTTTGAGGCCAGTAAATGGCTACATAGTGAGGCTCTGTCTTAAAAAAAAAAAGCTTTTAGAAAAGCAGAAGAAAATAGGGGTTAGAAGATCACTGAACAGTTTAACAGTTTAGAGCGCCAGGTGGTGGTGGCACACGCCTTTAATCCCAGCACTCAGGAGGCAGAGGCAGGCGGATCTCTGTGAGTTCGAGGCCAGCCTGGTCTACAAGAGCTAGTTCCAGGACAAGCTCCAAAGCTACAGAGAAACCTTGTCTAGAAAAAAAAAAAAAAGGCAGTTTAGAGCACTTGTTGCTCTTGCAGAGGACCTGGGTTTGATTCCCAGCACCTACAAAGTTGGAACTGTAGATAGACCAGACTGGTCTTGAACTAACAGAGATACACTTGCCTCTGTCTCTTTTTTTTTTTTAAATTTTTTAATTCGTTCTGCCTGCTTGTGTGCCTACAGGCCAGAATAGTTCTCATTACAGGTGGTGTGAATATGGTTCCTGGGAATTGAACTCAGGTCCTCTGGAAAAGCAGCCAGTGCTCTTAACCTCTGAGCCATCTCTCCAGCCCCACCTGTCTCTTGAATGCTGGAATTAAATATTTGTGCCACCACAATGGCCTTTTACTTATTTATTTTTATTATTTTTTTTTTTTTTTTGGTTTTTCAAGACAGGGTTCTCTGCAGTTTTGGAGCCTGTCCTGGAACTAGCTCTTGTAGACCAGGCTGGCCTCGAACTCACAGAGATCCCCCTGCCTCTGCCTCCCGAGTGCTGGGATTAAATTATTTTTTAATTCTTTACACAAAGAAAAAATTCTTTTCTTCCCCACCTCCTATTATGAAAATGTTAGAATTCTAAAAGCTTATGGGTGTCATGACTTGAAGAGTCACACAGAAGAGCTACAGTCTTTATGTCCTAGGCATTTATTTCAAGGTATTTCAGGGTAGAGAGGATGGATGGGTCTACAAACCAAACTCGATTGAACAAGTGTTGGTAACTGTTCAAACTAGATGATGAGCATGTAGGAATTAACTATAATTTAAAACCTTTTTAAAAATTAGAACAACTTAAAAAAATATGGTCAGGTGGTGGTGGCACACATATTTAATCCCAGCACTCGGGAGGCAGGGGCAGACAAATCTCTGTGAGTTCAAGACCAGACTGGTCTACAGAGCAAATTCTAGGACAGGTCCAAAGCCACAGAGAAACCCTGTCACGGGGGAAAAAAAAAGTGTGTGTGTATGTGTGAGTATGGGGTTTATATATGTGTACATGTGAGTATACGTTTGAGTGTGGGGTTGTGCACATTAGTGTAGTGACTGTGGACAGGAAGAAAGTGTCAGATCACCTGGAACTGGAGTTACAGGCAGTTGTGAGTGACCTAATGTGGGAACTGAACTCAGGTCCTCTGGAAGACCAGTATGTTCTCTTAACCACTAAACCATCCCTCCAGTCCTGTATTTTAAGCTTTTCCATCACAAAAGTTAGCATAACTGGGAAGGAATAAGATAACTTCCTGGGAAGCTGTAACCTGTCTGTATCCACGTATCAAGGATGTAGAGTTGGGGATGCGGTTAAGTGGTAGAACACTTGTCTAGCATGAGCAAAGCCCGATTCTCCAACCCAGGCATTGGGAGAGAGCAGAAGAGAGTCAGGTACAGTAGTACATGGCTATAATTCTAGTCTTTTGGAGGCTTAAAAAAATCAATCACGTGCTTAAATCCAGGGTAGGTTATATAGTAGGACTCGATCTCAAAGACAAAACAGCAACAACAAAACATGGCTAATATACATACAATGGAAGTCCAGTCTTTTCCTTAAATCATAAGCTCCTGTCATCTAAAACAAACATTCAACGAAATTTTCCAGGCACAGAAAAGCAAGCACTGAATGAGTTCATTCATAAGCAGTTCATCTCATTTACACTGAGAGCAAAATGGTGGTTATTAGGGGCTGCAGGTGATGGGAGAGATGGGTAAAGGCCAACAGGCCAGGTAGAGAGAAGAAACAGGTTCTGGAGTTCCACTGCGCAGTTTGACTGTGGGTAGCAATAATCACTTCACAACCCCAAAAGGTCAGAAGGGAAGATTAGGAACGTTTTTACCTCAAGGAAATCCTGATTTGAATATTAAATATGTAGTCAAACATCAAATGGTACCCCACAAATATATCAGAATTTAAAAAGTTAAAAAATATGTAAGACATGGTGACACATGCCTTTACTCCAACACTTGGAAGATGAAGGGTGGGCCCTGTCTTTACCTTTTTTATACATTCAATGAACAACAATTTACTTTTAAAAATGTGAAAAATAAGCCTGGTGTGGGGTGCATGTGTTTAACCTCAGAACACAGGAGGCAGGACAGGACAATCTCTATGAGTCTGAGGCCAGTCAATGGCTACACAGTGAGACTCTGTCTAAAAATACAAGATAAAATGTTTTTAAATAGAAGAATCAGGTTGGACAGATCATTTAAGCAGTTTAGAGGACTTGTTGCTCTTGAAGAGAATCTGGGTTCGATTCCCAACACCCACAGCCTGCTCACAACCACCATAACTCTAGTTTGGGGATCCAACACCCTCTTCAGGCATCAGGCATTCATGTGGTAGAGAGACATACATGTAAGCAAAACACCCATACACATAAATAACAGCAATAATGAAGAAAAATAAAGCAAGGTATAGAGAAACACAACAACGCCTATTGCCAGGTCTGTGAGCTTGTTTAAATTCCCTGTTTACCTCGCTCAGTTCTTCAGGCTTGGACTACACTGAGGTGGACCTCAGGAGTTCAAATCACGTGACCTCTCTAAACCTCGATTCTTCACCTGTAAAAGGATGCGACCATGGCCCTTCTCTGTTCTTCCTTTTTGGAAACAAGGTCTCATTCTGTAGCCCAAGCTCGCCTGGAACTTGAGGCAGCCCCTGCTTCAGTCCCTCTGAGTGCTGCAATTATGGATGTGGTTTCCACGGGGACTGTTACAGGGACTAAATGAAACAAGAAATGGACGGCATCCGGTATGTCCTCAAGAAATTCTGTTTGGTATATGTGGAGATTTCTCTACTCTGGAGACACTGTCAGAACTCAAGATGCCTGACGAGGAGAAACCGAAACCCAGAGACTGCCACCACAAGACCAATGTCTCTAAGGCTGCCCGTTTCCTACACTCTTGACCACCCGCTTTCCACCGGTCCCGCTGACCTGTAAGTTCCTGGATGGTGACCCGGTCCAGGATCTTGAAGCTCGTGTCCAGTTTCAGAGGCTGGCTGCAGCGCTGGCACACGAAGCTCACCTGCATCGTGCTGCTGGACGCCTTCGACCCCTCCATGCCTGCGGCAGCGGAGAGAAGACGGGTTAAGAAGAATCGGCGCCCTTGAACCTCGGGCCCGAGGCTACCCTCTGCCCTGGTAGTGGAGGTGAAGAGGAAAATCCCGGTCCGCGCCTTTCCCTATGAGAGTGGGATGACACCAACAGAACCTGCTTCCGGGGCAGAGCCAGCCTAAGGCAGTAGGGACTCCCGGGCGGGGAAAGGGGCCATTAAAGTGGCCGTCAGGGTTCCCAGGCTTCTTTCTAAATTTTCATTTCAGGCCCCGACGCTCTTCACCTCAGGACCCCAGAGCCCGCCGCCTAGGCTCGTTCTACCGCGGGGGCACGGTGGCCTCGGGTCCGCCCCAGAGCGAGACCTCAAGAGTTCCCATCGCCCGGTCTTCAGCTACTTCCCTGTCGGCTAGCTGAAGACTTCCGCCCGGGACCAGACGTGACGTCTTGACGGCTGCTGACGCAAGGACCCCTGGTCCAGATTCCTGCTTATCCGGCTCGGGGCGCCATCTAGAGGCTAAAAGGGGAAGCGCAGCGTGCGCCGGCAGGTGTGCTGAAGCCACCCATGCTTCTGATTGAGAAGGTCCCAGACCTAGAGATTTAGATGTGTTACTTCCAAGTGGAGCCTCTTCTATGACTCCTTTGGTGTCAGTTTTTAAAGTGTTTTTGGGAGAGTCAAACTTTCCTTTAAACCCCTTTGAGGGAGTGCGTTTGGCGGGCTGGTAATTTTTATATGCATGTATGTATACAATAAAATGTAAATTAAAAAGGTGGTAGAAGTAAGGGGTTGGGCATCCTGTTTTTGGAGATCATACAAGTTTTTTTTAAATTTTGTTTTGTTTTTTTTTTTGAGACAGGGTTTCTCTGTGTAACAGCCCTTGCTGTCTGGCCCTTGTAGACCCGGCTGGCCTCGAACTCACAAAGATCCGCCTGCCTCTGCCTCCCGAGTACTGGTATGAAAGGCATGTGCCACTACCGCCCGGCTAAATAATTATTAACTAAGAAATGTTCAACACTTCCAGATTTGGGTAAATCTTATAAAATTATAAAGCTAAATCATTTGGGGGAACTGAGATGAGGCTCACTGGTAAAGCCAATCAGACCCACCCTACAGAGACAGATATACTCACATTTTTGTGTTGGTGCAGTAATAAATAGGTCAATGAACCAGAATAGAGTTGAAAAATACACTAAGGATACAGACACATTTAGTATGTGATAAAGTGATTTCAAAACAGTCATGTGAGGCCAGACACGAGTCACGCACCTTTCACCCCTTCCCAGCGCAGGCGGAGCTCTGTGAGTTCAAGGCCAGCCTGGTCCACGGGCGCTTGTGCCAGGATGGCCAAGGCTACACACAGAGAAACTCAGACTTGAAAAACTGAAAACAAACAAATGATTAGACCCTTGGAAAGAACCAAGTTATTCTGACTTCCAGAAATGCTTTTCTTTTATTTCAAAAGGGTGTGGTCCTCCTATGATTGGTTCTGGATAAGTGGAATTCCTTGATTTTCTCCTTCTAACTAGAGATGTCTTCACACACCTTTTTCTTTTCGAGTCTTTCAGCATAAGACCCTACTCCCTCTAGAGACGGAATCATACCCAAAGAATTCCCACTTAGGCCTGGTACGGCTGTTTAAAGTCTTATATTTCTTCCTGCTTGGCTGCCATCAGAAAAGCATAGAAAATTAGACAGCTTCTAGAGAGGTAAGGGCTCAAGCAGTTGTACAGCCACACCACAGGGCTTCAAAATTTCTTGTTGCTTACACTAACCCTGGGGCCTGGAACAACTTCTCTGTGCCTTGTTTTGAAATCTCACTTGTTAAATAAGATATTATACAATAGTCTACATCCCACAGGGCATTGTAGGGATAAAATAAGTTGATACAGGTGAAAACCAGGAACAGCAAGACGTGGCACATAGAAAATGCCCAGTGTTCTGCTGCTGGGAAAGTCCTTGATAGCCGTTATATGCCATGAGAATCAATACTCCCTATATCGATTGATTCAACTAGTCTTTCATGAAGAACTAATATGGGCCCATCACTATTCTACATCTGGGAGGACACAGTAGTAAACTGCTCTAATGGTTTTCCTTCTAGGGGGGAAATTAGACAAACAGACATGTAAACAAGATCATTTCGGACAATGGTAGGTGTAATGGGTTGGATGTTCAGAAGACAGTGAATGTAGTTTGGAAATCACATCTTTTCAGTGGGTTGAGTTTTGGCGAATGCATCAGGTAGAACCCCGTGGTGGTTGAATAAGAATGGACCCCAGAGGCAGTAGTGATGCACACCTTTAATTCCAGCACTCTAGAGGCAGAGGCAGGCGGATCTCTGTGAGTTCGAGGCCAGGCTGGTCTACAAGTGCTAGTTCCAGGACAGGCTCCAAAGCTACAGAGAAACCTTGTCTAGAAAAAAAACAAAAAAAATAGAGGATTGATCCTGCTGATACCCTTATTAAGGCCCCCACAAGTGTGAGACAGTAAGCTTCTCTCTTCTAGGCTGGCTGGCGGCACCGAGTATTGGGTATGCAAAAGCTGATGTGGTGGGAATAAGTGAAGGAAAAGGTAAGTGGAACAGTGTGCACGAAGGAGGAAAGGCAGGAGGGCTCTGTTGTCCTGGAGACCATCTAACTAACATGAAGACAAGAGATATGATGGGCTGACCTTAAAAAAATAAACCAAAACAAAGCAGAGCATTTTGGCACATACTCAGAATCCCTGAACCTGGGAGGCAAAGGCAGAAGGAGTGCTCTAAATTTTAGGCCAGCCTGGGCTACATAGCAAGCTCCAGGTTACCCCAGACCACTTAACTAGACCTGTCTCTGAAACAAAATACAAAATACTATTTACTTGAAGATAGACTACAGGGAGGGATTTGGGATGCAGAGGCAGGAGGCTCGTGAGTTCTAGGACAGCCTGAGCTATACCAAGACCCTATCCTATCCTCACCAAATGCGTTTATCCATCCTATATTGAAGGGCATTTGATAGTTTCTAGTTAGCTACTGTAAATAGCTTTGCTATGAACATTCTTGTTTGCGTCTTTGGGTGAGTATATTTTTTGGGTATGTTCATAGAACAGGTTTCTGGGCCAAAATAAATGTATATTTAGCTTGAATAGACAGTCATTTCCAAGGATAGTCTGGGATTGCTATGCAGATCAGGATATGAACTTGAATTTACCACCCCCCCATCTCAGCCTCGTCCAAGTTTATTATGTAAGTTACAGCTGTGTTTAGTATATTAAAAGATGATTTTATCTTAGGGTTACTATTATTATGATGAAACACTATGACTTGGGGAAGAAAGAGTTTTATGTCATTCACAGTTCCATATACTATCATCAAATTCAGTGAGGGCAGGAACTCAAACAGGGCAGGAACCTGGAGGCGGAAGCTGATGCAGAGGCCACGAGGAGTGCTGCTTACTGCCTTGCACCTCATGACTTGCTCAGCCTGCTGTCTTATAGAATCCAGGGTGGCCAACCATAATGGGCTGAGCCTTCCCATATTGCAGGATATTTGATCACACTGTGAACCCCAAGATTATGTTATTCACTGGAAAAACCTGTTTCTAGTTGTGTGGAGCCGGGCTGTGGTGGCACATGCCTCTAATCCCAGCCCTCTGGAGGCAGAGGCAGGCAGATCTCCGAGATTTTGTTAAAAACAACATTTTCACTCCAGTGCATAGTATGACCACATGGAGAAATCATACTAGCTGCAGACAAACTGAGAAGCCATCAGATTTGGTTAAGACAACTGAGAAGTCCAAGAAGAGAGCTAAGTAATATTAAAAGGAAAAATTTTTCGCAGGTTAAGGATGGGAAATATCATACTACAGGATGTTAGGACTCTGTATAGGACCAATTTAGATGGCAGAGAAACTCATTCACAGAATAATTAAAAGATTTAATGCCTGTTGTTAAAAACAACAGGGCGGTTGGGCGGTGGTGAGGCACACACCTTTAATCCCAGCACTCTGGAGGCAGAGGCAGGTGGATCTCTGAGTTCAAGGCCAGCCTGGTCTACCAGAGCTAGTTCCAGGGCAGTTAGTGGAGCTGTTATGTAACACCCGATTCTGTGTTACCCTCTCGGTACAGTTCGCGCGCCACTGTACCGTACGCGAGCCGGGCAAGGGCCTGGAGATTGAAAGCACACACAAGAGACCTGGGTCATTCGAAAGGAGATCAGAAAGGAGATCAGCCGAATGCATTTATTCAACTTTGGGGAAATCCTTATATACCTAGCTGCTGCACAAGGGATTCCCCCGGGGCAGGTGGGGAAATTGCCACACCCAAGATGGAGTAAACAATGCCCTGCAGCTACTCACCAGGCGGGGCAGAGGGAGCACAGGAACAAACAAGATGTTTTATCTGGATGACCAGAAACTGTCCAAGTAACCCCAGGAGCAGGGGTCAGACCCGGGCTCTACAGGGCCCCCTTTTATATAAATTATGACTAGGCCTGTCTTAGGTGGCATTGGACGTCAGGCAATACCCCTTACCCGTCATGGGAAAGCGTCCAGGTCAAAACACATTTCCTGTCTTAGGTTGGGGCAGCCCCCCAAAAACCTTTCCCGTCATTGGCTCACTAGTCACCCATCACCGAGTTCAGCAAGATCGTGCTGAAAGATCCTCCGGGGCAACAGCTGAGGACTTGCCAAGTGGCGATATTGACCTGAGCTTGCCTTTGGCTCTGGCATCATGAAACCATGAAGATGATGCTCCAGCACATATAAGCGCTCCTTAAGGAGGCTGTGCCTGCTCAATCCTTAATAAGTCTGCCCAAATTGGAGCCCTTTAAGTAAGGTCTCAGTGCTGGTGGGAGGAACCCTGGTATAGTTAACTAGAATAAACTCAAGAGCCAATTTGTAAATTGTGCACTCCAGGGTCCATAAATAACAGCAGTAAGCCTCTTACTGTAAGACCTAGCAGTGGTCTTAAACCAAAACCAATTGCAAAATTAACTGCAATATTCAATTGTAAATTTAGCTCAATTTGAATGGTTAAGGCATTTGCAACCTGCCCTGATAAGGTAATCCATTGTGCTAGCAGAAGCAACTGACTAAGGGAAACTCCAGCAGCCATAGCTGCTCTGGCGGCCACAGCAATGGCTGCCAACATCATGGGATGGGTAGATAGGTAGAGGAACAATCCTTGGCACTCAGACCACCATAGCCAGCTCCTCAGGATTCCAGCAACTCTTTAGTTGACAAGCCAGAGTCTATTTGATCTCCTGGCTCTGTCCTGTCTTCAGGCTTCTGGAAAGGAAAATCCACAGCATGTACCAGACGCTCAGGTACCCATATTGGAGTCTCAGCATCCTGTGGGAAAACACAAACAGCCCCTCTTCCCCACACCAGTACAGGATCTGGACCATACCAGGTGCTCAATCCTTAATAAGGATTCTTAATAAGGTGCTAGATTCTTCCATTTGACATGAGGCATACCAGAAGTAACTGGCCGCCAATGCCGGTCAGCAGCAGTACGAGACTGACCATCAACAGTCAAAAAATTTAAAATGTACAAAATAAAGGATAAGTGGTCTCTGGGGGTGGAGCCATATTCCCCCTTTTTTGTTTTATGCAAATAGGCTTTGAGTGATGTGCTCGCTCCACTACAGCTTGTCCTTGAGGATTATAGGGTATTCCTGTTTTATGGGAAATGGAGAACTCAGAGCAAAGCTTGCCAAAGCCAGCGCTGGTGTAGGCTGGCCCATTATCAGTTTTTATAATTTTTGGGACTCCCATGTAGGCAAAAGCCTGGAGACAGTGACTTCTGACATCCCGTAACTTTTCCCCTGTATGGGCTGAGGCAAAAATAAGATGAGATTATGTATCCACGGTTACGTGAACATATTGCATACGCCCAAAAGAAGGAACATGGGTAACATCCATTTGCCATAAATGATTAGGGGCAAGCCCATGAGGATTAACTCCCAAATGGGGAACAGTTAGAAGTTCTGTACACAGAGAACATTTTTTAACAATATCAGTGGCTTGCTCTCGAGATATCTTGAAATGAAATCTTAAAGACCCAGCATTGAGATGAAAACAATTGTGAGCCTTTTCTGCAGCTTCATAAGATTTTTGAGTAACTGCATAAATTTGGCGAGTAAGCTGATCAGCCAATGCATTCCCCTCACTCAAGGGACCAGGAAGGTCAGTATGAGCCCGCAATTGTCCTATGTAAATGGGAAAACATCGGGCCCAAAGCAAAGTTTGAATAGCCAATAGCTGCGTCTGGACTCGAGATACAGAGGCAATATAAGCTGCAGTTTCCAAAGGTGCAAGAATTTTGCTTATATATTGACTATCAGTAAAAAAATTAAATGGAACATCAGCATATTTCTCTAAGGCCATTTGTACAGCGACCAATTCAGCCACCTGAGCAGATTTAGCATTAACAGGCTGAATATCAAAATCAGGAGGGGAGGCCACCACAGCTTTCCCAGTGGAAGACCCGTCAGTAAACACATTCCGTGCCCCTGCCAGAGGCTGCAAAGAAATAACTTTAGGGAAGCATACCGGATGATTTTTAAAAAAGGTGACCAACTTATCAGAAGGATAATGATTATCAAACTTGCAGGGATTAGTGCATAAAAACAAGGTCCAATCTTCAGCAAAATTTTGCAGCCAAGTTATTTCTGCCTGGGTATATGGTGTAATAACCTTATCAGGTAACATTCCAAAGGTTTGCAAACTAAGTTTATACCCTTTCTGGATAACACATAGCACAGCTGATGGATATGTGATAACAATTTTTACAGGTGACACACGCTCATGGCCCCGTACACTTGTGTTTTGGGGGCCCGGGGCAGGCCCCTCCTCCCGTTTCCCGATACAGGGGAGAATTCCTCGACTATCAGTTTTAGTGTGACAGTCATAGGCCCAATGACTCCCCTTTTGACCTTTTGGGCAAACACCTAGATTTCCCCTGGGCTGATTGACTGCCCTTTACCCGCAGGGCAATTCCTTTTGATGTGTCCTGACCTTCCGCACTGTGTCCTGACCTTCCGCAGTTTCTTGATCTAGCTCCACCTTGACCCTCCCTAAGGGCAGAAACAATTACCTGACCCATCACGTGGGTGCTGGTCATTAAGTTCCCATTTCTATGGGGGCGTATGGTCTCTTGACAGTATTTGTTAGCATTAAAAATGCGACTTCCCACCTGTAACAGGTGGTCAATAAACTCAGAATAAGGTTCTGAAGGTCCTTGAAGGTTCTCCTGCCCCTTTATTAGTTAAAGTTTTCCAAGCTTTAACAGCTGCGGCAGCTATCTGAGCATAAATCGCAGGATTGCATGCAATCTGTGCCGCTAGGCCAGCATACTGTCCCGTACCAGTTAACATGTGAAGGTTATGCTGGGGGAAACCCGCAGTGGTTATTATTATTATTATTATTATTATTATTATTATTATTATTATTCAGTGCAGTGTTAACAATTTTCCTGCATTTCACCTCTCCATAACAAATAATCTCCCCCGGAAAGACAAGCCCTGCAAAGCTGCATCCAGTCACTGGGTGTAAGGTTGAGTTCCGCAAAGGATTCCAATAAAGCCACAGTGAAGGGGGCATGAGTTCCATAGGCCGTAACTGCTTCTTTTAATTGCTTAGTGTCCTTAAAAGCCAGTGGGTTATGCTGCCTGATCCTCTGTCCTTGTGGATCAATAATTTCCACAACAGGATAAATTTGCCTTTCTGTACTCAGATTATTCAGTCTATTTTGGATCTCTCGGATTTCTGCCTCTAAGTCTATAGGGACAAGCAGCAGCACAAGGATTTGAAGTGGCAAGGAATGGATTTTGCGGTGGAGGTCTCGTAGAGACATCTCTGTTCTCTTCCTCTCTTCTTTTTCTAACTTCTTTTTTATCAGTGCAATCTCCTTTTCTAAAATTTCTTCTTCCTCTTCTATATCCCTTCTAATACTCTTAACTTCCCGTTCCTCAAAACTCTTAATAGAACTCAGATTCTACATCCTGAATCTCCTCAAAAGGTTTTATTCAGATTCTCCAATTGCTCTTTTACTTTTTCATCATCACTGAGAAGAGCATCTCTCACTAAGCGCCATAGTGAAAATATTGCTATGGGAAATTCTTCTGGCCCTCGCTCTTTCAATGCTTTTTGGAGGTCAGCCTTTACCTGCTCCCAATCAGTAATATTAAATCCCCCTGCATGTAGAAACCAGGGACTAAACTCTAAAACCGTCTTAATGATCTCTTGTGCTGTCTCAACTTTAATACCGGTGCCCTGTTCCTCCAAAAGAGCTAACAATTGGCCTGTCAACCGGCCCCTTAACACTGGAACAGAATTACTTGCACCCATTATCAATTCACCCTCACCAATCAATTTCTTACCTGCTGGCCAGTCTTCCGAGGGCAATCTCTCAGGGGTCCCCTACTTCCCGATCTCGCTGATGGGCCTCCGACTGTAATTCCTCATGATCCCAGCAGTGCCTCCAATTGTAACACCCGATTCTGTGTTACCCTCTCGGTACAGTTCGCGCGCCACTGTACCGTACATGAGCCGGGCAAGGGCCTGGAGATTGAAAGCACACACAAGAGACCTGGGTCATTCGAAAGGAGATCAGAAAGGAGATCAGCCGAATGCATTTATTCAACTTTGGGGAAATCCTTATATACCTAGCTGCTGCACAAGGGATTCCCCCGGGGCAGGTGGGGAAATTGCCACACCCAAGATGGAGTAAACAATGCCCTGCAGCTACTCACCAGGCGGGGCAGAGGGAGCACAGGAACAAACAAGATGTTTTATCTGGATGACCACAAACTGTCCTCAAGTAACCCCAGGAGCAGGGGTCAGACCCGGGCCCTACACTGTTATACAGAGAAACTGTCTCAGAAAAACAACAACAACAAAACACTGCTCTGGATGTAACGAAAGCCTCAGTAGCTTAAAAAAAAATTCAGGAGAGACCAGAAAATAAGTATTTTGGCAAACTGTTATAAATGATCAGAGATCAAAGCTAAAAATGCAAATAAATGGCATTAAATTTGAAGGTTAAGTTGGCATAGGAGTAGATATAACAATTTCACCCAAATCTTGGTATCCAGATTGGCCTCTTCAGCAGGTAAATATTTAACTTCTAGGGATTGGAACTTTATCTCAGGTAAAACTGCTGTGGGATAATCCTTTTGTACACTATAAAGATTTGTCACTCCTATTAGTTTAATAAAACACTGATTGGTCAGTAGCCAGGCAGGAAGTATAGGCAGGGCAACCACAGTAAGAGAATTCTGGGAAGAGAAAAGGCAGAGAGTCGGTCACCAGTCAGGCACAGAGGAAGCAAGACGATAATGCCTTACTGAGAAAAAGTACCAAATCACGTGACTAAACATAGACAGGAATTTAAGTTGTAAGAACTAGTTAAAAATAAGCCCGAGCTGGGGTGGAGAGATGGCTCAGAGGTTAGGAGCACTGCCTGTTCTTCTAAAGGTCCTGAGTTCAATTCCCAACAACCACATGGTGGCTCACAACCATCTGTAATGATATCTGGTGCCCTCTTCGGGCCTGCAGGGATACATGGAGGCAGAACACTGCACATAATAAATAAACCAGTTTATAATTTATATCAACCTCTGTGTGTTTCTTTGGGGATGAACGGCTGTGGACAGGGTGGAACAGAGAAACTTCCGTCTACATAAAGCTTTATAGGGCCAGAGGAACAAAAAGGAAAATTAAAGCTGTATGTGCTCATATAGTCATGAATTTATGGGGATGTGATTTCATGCACCAATGGAAAACACAGATTAACATTCCTCCAATCTCGGAAACAAACCATGAAATAAATAATGCTTCTGAGAAAAATAATAAAAGGTATTATCAAGAACAGTCACAGAACTGGGAGAAGGTGACATGTGCCTTTAATCTCAGCACCCGGGAGGCAGAGGGAGACGGGTCTCAGTGAGTTCGAAGCCAGCCTGGTCTACAGAGCTAGTTCCAGGACAGGCTCCAAAGCTACAGGGAAACCCTGTCTCAAAAAACCAACCAACCAACCAACCAACCAACCAACCAACCAGTCGCAGACTGTTCAGGTTGTTAAGTAAACAGCACACAACTGCTGTTGCTGCTGTTCTTTCAAGGTTCCCAACTGTCCCACCTTTAAAATGGTTAACTGATGTGGACAGAACCCTTGCCGTTGACATCAGAAAAATTATAGGCACTGGAACAGCTGGAACAGGAGCAGCTAAATGCTCAACATATTGAATAACTGACCAGTCCTTGGGTTTCTTCTATTTTTGCCATTAAAAAGAAATCTGGAAAATGGAGAATGTTAGCAGATTTAAGAGCCATAAATAAGATGATTCAGTCAATGGATTCTTTACAGTCTGGAATTCCCTTGCTTTCTTTATTACCTAAGGGATAGTCTATTATGGTGATTGATTTAAAAGACTGCTTTTTTACTATACCTTTACAAGAATAGGGTAAACTCAGAGAGTCTTAGTCCTAAAACTGCCAAATATAACCAAGCTGGGCACTGTGGAAAGCTTGACAGAAATAGCTCCATTATTGCAAATAGTTAAAAAAACCTTTCCTTCCTACTTAGATAAGAAGGAGGAGGTCAGTTGGCTAAACCGCTGCTGCCAAGACTCCTTCCTGCTGAAGTCTCCACCGCCGCGCCACTGCCACTATGGCTCAGTACAAGGGCGCTGCAAGCGCCATGCACTTGATGATGAAGAAAAGGGAGAAACAGTGTGAGCAAGTGGAGCAAGAAGGATTGCAGAGAATAAAATGAAATCCAGCATTGATAAGAAGTTTTCTGCACACTATAATGCTGTCTAAGCAGGGCTCATGTCCAATGCTGTGGGTCTCGTGACCCTGAATGACATGAAGGCCAAACAGGAGGCACTGGTGGAGGAGCGAGAGAAGCAGCTGGCAAAAAAGGAACAGCCCAAGGAGCTACAGCTGAAGCCAGAGAAGCTGCGAGAGAAGGAGCACAAGAAGGAGGCCAAGCGTAAGATCTCTAGCCTGTCCTTCACCTGGAGGAAGAAGAGGAGGCAGAGGTGGCCATGTATGAGGAGGAACTGGAGAGGGACGAGATCACCACAAAGAAAAGGAAATTGGGGAAGAACCCTGATGTGGACACAAGCTTCTTGGCTGACCAGGACTGGGAAGAGGAGGAGAACCGGCTTCGAGAAGAGCTGCATCAGGAGTGGGAAGCCAAGCAGGAGAAAAATCAAGAATGAAGAGATTGAAATCACCTTTAGTTACTGGGATGGCTCTGGACACAGGCGCACAGTTAAGATGAAGAAGGGCAACACAATGCAGCAGTTCCTGCAAAAAGCACTTGAGACCCTGCGCAAAGACTTCAGTGAGCTCAGGTCGGCAGGGGTGGAGCAGCTCACGTGTATCAAGGAGGACTTAATCATCCCTCACCATCACGGCTTCTACAATTTCATCCTCACCAAAGCACGAGGAAAGAGCGGGCCGCTCTTCAACTTCGATGTTCATAACGACATGCGACTGCTCCGTGATGCCACCGTGGAGAAGGACAAGTCCCACGCAGGCAAGGTGGTGCTGAGGAGCTGGTATGGGAAGAACAAGCACATCTTTCCTGCCAGTTGCTGGGAGCCCTGTGACCCAGAAAAGAAATACACCATCTGGTGGTGATGTGTCCTTGGCTTTGCCCAGAGTGTCCCCCGCGTCTCCAGGACTCCAGATGCCTACGTTCCCTGGGATCATGCCAGAGCACTCTGGGAGGATGTTAGTTGCTATTCCCTGGCTATAATATTGTCATTACTGCTTTTCTCTTTTACAATAAAGAAGTACACATGTTGGAGCTGGGGGGAAAAAGATAAAAAGAGGGAAATGTTGCAGGATATATGATTACACTGTGAACCACTAGATTGTGTTATTTACTGAAAAAAACTGTTTCTAGTTGTGGTGTGGCTCAGCCATAGCACACACCTTTAACCCAAGAGTTTTCTGCTTGAGTATTGTAAACAGGATTAAATAAAGCCAACCATAGGTAAAGAAGTCGACCAATGTTGACAGGAAAAGAACATAAGATTATTTAAAAAAAAAAACCTATAGAGAGTAGGAGGGAGTCAGGAGGATGGACAGAAAGACACAGGAAGTAGGAGGGAGGGACATTGAGTTTGGGTAGTCTTGATTGAAATGGCTTAGGAGGAGGTGGCTTCTGGGACTTCTGAGGAGGAGGAAGGTCAGCTGGGTGCTTTCTCTGCCTTTCTGAGCTGGCAGGCTTTCACCCCAGCATCTGGCTCCCTAGTGTAGCACGAATAATACAAATCCAGAGACAGATATTGGGTTTCAACCTGAAGATCAGAAAGGCAAAACAGCCAAGCCACTAGAGAAGTCTTACCTCTACCACGGCTGGGCAACTGCAGACTGAGCCCTGAGCCTTTGTCTCCTCCTTTAGTGCTAAATTTAAAGGCATGTGACTCCCTAGTACTGGGATTAAAGCTGTGAGCCACCACCACCTGTATCTGCTTCTGCATTGATCTTGTGTAGCCCACAGTGGCCTTGAACTCACAGAGATCCATCTAACTCTGTCTCCCAAATCCTGGGTTTAAAGTGTGTGACACCACTGCCTGGTCTCTAGTGGCTTAGTTTTAACCTCTGATCTTCATGCAAGCTTTATTTATTAAAACATAAATATCACAATACCCTAGTCTTTATTGGTAAAATTGAAAGGTTGAGATTTTGTTCAAAGCAATGCTCCCACATCAATGACTTATTAAGAAAATCCCCTACAGGCATGCCTACAGCCCGATCTTACAGAGGCATTTTTCTCATTTGATGCACCCTCCTCTGATTACTTTAGCTTGTGTCTAGTTGATGTAAAACTATCCAGCACAGGTGTGCAGGCACATGCTTATAATACCAGCACTTGAGAGGTAGACACAGGAGAATCAGATGTTCAAGGTCATCCTCAGCTACATAGTAAGTTTGAGGCCAGTGTGAGTTGTGTATGAGGCCCTGTCTGAAAACAACACCAATAAAATCATAATTTTGGGTACCCAGTGGAGAATAGAAAAGTGGGAGGGTGACAAGAATGGAAATGTAGAGACCAGAGATGAACCAATTGTAATATCCCAGGAAAGAATGGCGTGGCTTAGAGGGTGAAGGACAGAAAAGGCATCGTGCAGGTACACAAATCCTGACGGGACCCACGGACAGAATGAGTGCAGGAAGATGAGGAATCGAGCAATCAGGAGGCTGTGAGGTTTTTGGTTTGAGCAGCAAGGTATCTGAGATGGACAAAAGGACAGTGACAGAATTGGAATTTTGTTTTGATCATATAAATTCTGAGATGCCTGAAGTTATAAATGTGGAGAGGACCTAGGGTAAAGCTGCAAGCTGTAAGCAAAAGGAATGTTAGCAGGAGTGCAGGAACACGATGCCAAGAAGGGGAGAGTCCAGAGCTAGGAAACGGAGAAATCGTCATTGAGGTTGGCAGCCAATCAGGACAGGGCTCTTACCGGTTTTGTTGTTGTTGTTGCTTGTTCTCTTTTGGTATTTATTTATTTATTTCTGATACAGGGTCTCACCATGTAGCCCTGGCTGCCCTGGAACTTGCTAGGTAGAATAGGATAGGCTGGCCTCGAACTCACAGAGATCTGCCTACCTCTGCCTTCCGAGTGCTGGGATTAAATGCACACATCCCTACACTTAGTCTTCCTTTGTGTGGACTTTAAGAGATTTTTTTACTTTTAGGTGTATGGGTGATCTGCCTGCATGTGTGTATGTGCACTATGTATGTCCGAACCGTGAACAAGCCTGGTAGCAAGTGGAAGCCAGAAGAGGGTGTCGGCTCCTGTGAAACTGGAGCTATAGACAGTTGTGAGCCTCCGTATGGGTGCTGGGAATGAACCCGAGTACTCTAGAAGAGAATTCAGTGCTCCAGACTACTGAGCTGTCTCTCCAGCTGTCCACCTGCTCTTGGCTGTTTGAGAGAAGGGCTCACTGGATAGCTCACTGACTACCCTTCTACCTCAGTCCTGAGTACACTGTAGCACCTGCACCCTTCTCTGACGTGTACACACATCATACACACGATAATAACAAGAACACTTTTAAAAAGAAAATAAGAAACCAGCAATGGCGGTTCATGCCTTTAATTCCAGCTCTCAGGAGGCAGAGGCAGGAGAATCTCTGAGTTTAAGGCCAGCCTGGTCTAATTAGCAAGCTCCAGGACAGCCAGAACAGCATAGATAGACCTTGTTTCAATAAACAGACAAAAAAGATGAAACAAAGTTAACTATGAATATGTAGATATGGAGATTTTGAGTGAAAGCTAGTATCAAAGTTAGGGAAAGCGGCTCAGCTTAGTGTCTGCTGAGTGTGTGTGAAGCCCTCAGCTTTATCCCAGGAACCCAAATGACGGAAGGAGAGAACAAGCTCCCCACAAGCTGTCCTCCAGCCTCCACATGCACACTGTGGCATGCAACTGGGCCACCGGTAAATAAATAAACATTTAAAATTACTTTAAAAACATAAGTTGTCGGGGCTGGAGAGATGACTCAGTGGTTAAGAGGACTTTGGTTCAACTCCCAGCATCTACAAGGCAACTTACAACTGTAACTCCTGTAACCCTTACACAAATGCATGTCTCTAAAACATCAGTGTACATAAGATAAAAATAAATAAATCATTAAAAAAATAAGTTGTCCAGCTGTGGAATGACCGGTCTTTTCCTGGATACATTTTCTCATATAGTGACAGACTCCTGTGAGATTTCCTGCAGAAATTTTAAGATCTCATTTTTCCATATTTTAGGGTCCCTTTCCATGGTTACATCTGTCAGGATTGGTTTTTTTCATGGTGTAGGGCCTTACTTTGTTTCTGCCTGCCCTTGAACTCTTGGGTTCAAGGATCTTCCTGTTTCATCTCCTCAAGTAGCTGCCATCACTGATTTCCTAATCAGGGACCTCAGCTCAGAGATTCGGCCACAGGCCCAGCCAACTTGGGAGTTAAGCGGAGCTGTCTGTGTTGGCTCAACTCTTAGTGGGAGACTCAGGGACAAGGAAGCTCACATTAGAGAGATTGGAAGGGCTGGGGTGCTGGTAGAGATGGTCAGTCTTAAGTTAACTGCGTTTATTATTGTCCTTCAGTGCCTATATTTCAGGCTATGTCTTGAGTTGCTTACATACATCAATACACCCCCACCCACCACCACTAGGCTAATGCTGTCCTGACTTAAAAATTAAAAATATACAATTTTGTAATACTTGCAAACTTTTAGTTTGCTCTGAAACACAAACATTAACTTCATGAAAGGTGGTGATTCATGTCTTCAAAAATTAAAATCATCAAATGAGTCGTCTCTCTCCTTTACTAGGTTACCCTAGGACCAGAAGCTCTGGTTTCGATCTTGGGATATGTCAGAATTGTTAGGAATACTTACATTTAATTCATTTAAAAATAATTATATTTCATTCAGCAGATGTCAGAGGAGAAAGAGGACCACACCAGGCATTGTTAAAGTCCAATTATTTGCAGCCAGGTGTGGCAGTGCCTACCTGTAATGCCCCACACTTAGGAGGTAGAGGCAAGAGGACAGCGAGTTCAAGGCTTGCCTACTCTATATATTGAGTTGGAGGTCACCCTGAGGTACACACAAGCCCCTGCCTCAGAGCGTTGGGGAGGAAGAAGGTGTCAAGAAGTAAAAGAGAGGACCATTGCCAGAAGCATCTCCTTGAGAGCTGAAAGGATGGACGCCAATGCCCGAAAGGAAGAAAGCTTTTCTGTAGGAAGAGAGCTACTTCCTCCCGTGAGAAAAGATGAAGAGAGGCAGAAAGGATTGGTAAGTTGGCAATGTGGTGGTAAGGCGGCATCTTAGTTTGCTTTCTATTGCTGAAATCCAAACCATGAATAAAAGCAATTTAGGGTTTATCTTTCACTCTGAAGAGAAGGGAAGTTAGGGCAGGGACTCAAGGCGGGAACCTGGAGATGGGAACTATAGTAGACTAAAGGAATATAGCTTCTGGAATGTTCCTCCTGGCTAGCTCAGTTTGTCTTCTTTCACATCTCAGTAGTACCTGCTCAGGGCTGGAGTTGCCCACAGCTGCCTGGCCCTTTGCATATCAATCATCAATCAAGAACGTGCCCACAGGCTTGCCTGCAGGCCAATCTAATAGAGCCAGTTCCTCAATTTGAAGTTCCCTCTTTCTAGATGACCTTGGCTTGTGTCAGAGACATAAAAAAAAAAAAAAGAAAAAAATCTAACCAGGCCAGGTGAAAAGGAACTTCTCTTTTGCTTCTGTCTTCTCAATGAAAAATGATCCAAGACCATAAAATGGAGATGAATGAAAAGGCAGAGTGGAGGTTTTAGTAGTACACAGGGTGTGACTTTACTTTCCCCTGCTTTTGCCAATATGAAGCATCAATGATGGAGAGAGAGAAACCTTAAATGGACTATTCTGTTTCAGAGCTGTTGTTTCCATGCTGCTATTGAGTACTACAATGTGCCACAGTTTCTGTGGTTGCTTTGTTATAGTGTGTGTGTCTAAGCTTGCTTTCTCATGTGTGCTTGGTTCTCACAGCAAGTGTATAATGGATTGAATTTACATCTTTAGCGCCTAATACCTGCTATGTCATCTTTCTTGTAGGTCCCTGTAGCTCAGGCTTTCCTGAATATTTTCCTTTTTTTTTTTTAAAGTTGATTGAACCCAGTGAATTGGAAATCCACAGACACAGGGGCTAACTACATTGTAATATAAATTGGATTAAACGTGGCTAAAGTTATTTAACCTTTTTTTAATGCGGCTGTTAGAAGATTAACCTACATATATTTAGCATACATTTCCAGTATGCTGTTCTAGAATTTAGCACAGAACCCTGCTCTATTTTATTGCATTGAATAACCTATACAAAGACAATAAATTGGTGAAGAGATACTGTCTCAGACTTCCATTAGGAAAATGGTAACAGTTTTATCCTAGAACTGGGAAGGTTTGATTCTGGTGAAGTCACCGGAAACAATGGGTTACCTTAGAAAAGCCACAATCATTTTCTGGGCGTAATTTTGTCCCTCGGGTATTTGATATCTGAGACCTGCGTGTTTATGATAACTATTCTAGGAAAGTACGGTGTAATGGAACTTGTCTTCTGTTTGGTGCTAGAGGGAGGGAGAAAGCGATGGGAGGCAGGAGTCAGGGAGTCTGCCCGGAACGCTCAACTAGGGACCGGAGACGCGGGCTTCCTCAGGCAACGTCACTAGGACGCGACGGCTACACTTCCAGAAGGAGAGGCACACGCGGTCCCACTGTGAAGTCGAGTTCCGGGACAATAGGACACACCACTCTTAAGTCCCCGGGAGGCTTGGGTCTCAGCGTCCCTGACCCAGGTTTACCACCACAGGGCACAGGGGCCGGAGCCCTAAGAGCCCCAGCAGGAACCTGTAAGAGCCCAACATCAGCGCGGCTGCGCGGAGCACGTGCTAATCTTCGCCGGGGTCCCGGCGATTGGCTGTGATGTAACTTCCGGCGTGAGCGGCGAAAGCCGGGAGGGCGAGCCAGAGAGCTAGCAGGCAGCAGGCGGCAGGCGGGCGGGTGGCTGGCCGGCACGGAGGGAAGGAACGAGCAAGCGGTGAGCAAGCCAGCGAGGGCGGCCGGGTCCCGAGGGCAGTGGAGATTCCTCAGGCCCCTCCGGCGCCCTCCCCGGAGTCCACAGCGCCTCCAGCACCCAGCGGAGCGGACACGGCCCTGCCCGGCCATGGCCTCGTTGCTGAAGGTGGATCAGGAAGTGAAGCTCAAGGTAGCGGCACAGCTCCGGGCCTCCTCATCCCTCCCTTCGAATCCCCCAGCAGTCGGACTTGCTCCCTACTCCCCATGTCGTCTTTGTCTCCCTGGGGACATCAGCTCTGAGCTTCCGCTCGGCTCAACCCAGCCCCCCACGCCTGGAGACGGCATTGGAGAAGACGATGTAGGGTGGCTTTCTGCCCTGCTTCTGGTGATGGAGCGCACCAGGTTCTCCTCCGCGGACACGTGTTAAACTCAGTACTTTAGGCTAGTGACAGGTGGAAGTCCCCCGGCCCAGCTACGTCCCCGCCCCCGGACGCAGTCCCTGACCCTGCCTTTGGAGGCTAGCCTGCTGCGCACGACGGGCCAGGTCTGGGTGGGAGTTGGCACGTTTGTGAGCTCACGCCTTTCAGTCTGGCCATTGTCTGCTTATTAAATTCAGAGGGTTTCAGACAACTGGAGGGAGGGAGGGCGAAGAGAAGACCCTCCAGCCCCGACAGCCTCTCCTGAGATGGAGAGATGGGTCCTCAAAAAAATAAAGTATTTGCAGTTTGGGGGCCTCTCACCTTCTCATTATAATTTCAAGGTGAGGGAGAGACAGTTGGATTTGGGGTTCCCCATCTTACCCTTGTGTCACCAGGTATTGAATTGCTCTCTGTTGATTTTAGGTTGATTCTTTCAGGGAGCGGATCACGAGTGAGGTGAGTGTTTGCACGGGAGAAGAGGTGTTGGTTAACAGCTGGGGGTTTCCCAACAAGAGCTATCCATAGGGAGTGACTAGCCCACGTTTATTAATTCAGGTGTATTTTCTCTGTCTAGGCAGAAGACTTGGTGGCAAATTTTTTCCCAAAGAAGTTACTAGAACTTGATAGTTTTTTGAAGGTGAGAAGTTACTTCTTTAAAATCACCACCTCTTTGGTTCCTGTCTTTGAAACAAATGGGGCAGGTTGTGTGTTGATTCTGTTCTCTTGTGTATTACGAGGCTCTCGTTTCTTTTCTTTCGCAAGAAATTCTTCACTCACTCTTTGTCTCTCTCTCTTTTTTTAACTTACACTAATACTGTTTTGGGGTGAATGTCTCTCTTTCAGGAACCAATCCTAAATATCCATGACCTAACTCAGATCCACTCAGACATGAATCTCCCAGTCCCTGACCCCATTCTCCTCACCAATAGCCACGATGGACTGGATGGTGTGAGTGTCTTGCATTTATGTTTGTGTTTTTAGTATTTTATTTCTTGGTAAGCCTCGGGATGTGCAGAGGATGTGGGCTTTGCTTCTGGGATCTGGGGTTCTGTTTAGGTGGTTATGGTGACTCCAGAATACTACGTTTTGGACTTTTAGTTTCCTTTTTAGCAAGGTGAGTATTTTATTGCTGCTCCCAGTGTTAGCTTGAGTTTTTAGTTCTAAACTAGGATTTTGTTTTTGTTTTTTTCCAGCTACCTGGCTTTCCCCATGCTCCTGAATAGGATTTTCCTGTTCAGTGTGTTGTGTCTTACGGTGGGAAGAGAAGCTCCTGCCGCATAGCTGCAGTCCCTGTCTTTATTGTCTCTTTAGCACCTGAACTTTGTTTTGTTTTGGAGGTTGGGTCTCACTATATAACCCTTGCTAGCTTGGAACGTCCCTAGGTAGATTAGACCAGGTCAGCCTCAAACTCATCGAGATCTTCCTGCCTCTGCTGTCTGAGTGCCGGGTTGAAGTGTGTACATCACCATGCCAGCTAATACCTATTCTTTATTAGTTCCATGTCTACATCGTGTTGTAACACCAGTGATAAAATAGTTTTGTCTAGATGCCTGTTTTTTTTTTTATTATTACTAGCTTTCAGAACTGTCGTAATTATAGCTAATTAAGTTGGGTGTGATGGCTTAGCATTCAGCTTGTCTGAGGAAGGAGAGTTGTAAGTTCAAGACCAGCCTGAGATACATAGTGAATTGAGGGCTTGTTGGGACACATACTGGGATCCTTTCTCCAAAACAAAGCAAAATAAATCTGCAGTTAAGGCAGGAACCATCTTAATTGCTTGTATCCTTAACTCCCAATATTATTTCTAGCATATAGAGTACTGTCCTGAATTTGTTGATTGAATATTATTTTTATTTTAGAACCAAAAAATTTTTGCATACTCCCTTAATTATTCTCTACCTGCCTTGATTGCTCTCTTCTTCCTATTTTTTTTAAAAGCTGTATTATATGTACAGTGTTCCATCTGTACAAATGCCTGCAGACCAGAAGAGGGTACCAGGTTTCATTATAGATGGTTGTGAGCCACCATATGGTTGCTGAGAATTGAACTCAGGACCTCTTGAGGAGCAGCTGAGCCATCTCTCCAGCCCCTTCTTCCTGTTTTTTAAAAGTAGAATTTTTCCTGCTCCTTGACTGTTTCAAAAAACAAACACTGCTTATTTAGCATGTGGGTAGGGAGCATACCGGCTCTTTTCCTTCTGCCATGTTGGTCCTAGAGATCAAACTGAGGTTGTCAAACTTGGTAGTGTGTGCCCTACCTGCTGAATGCTCCACTGGCCCCTTTGCTACATTGTAAATTTTATTTGTGTTATATTTGTTGAAAATTTGGCCTTCCCAGATAGAGTGTGTTTTTGTTGTTGTTGTTTTATGACAAGAGCCTCTTTTTTTAAAAGCATATATATATATACATATATATATATATATTTGTGTGTGTGTGTGTGTGTGTGTGTGCAGGTGCAGAAATTAATAAGATAACCTATAGGGTTCAGGAATGGATTAAACTTGGCTTGTATAGTGTTGTAATGGGCATGTGGTGTTGAATGCAAGCTAATTCCTGCTTCTTTATACCCTTAGCCCACTTACAAGAAGCGCAGGTTGGATGAATGTGAAGAGGCCTTCCAAGGTAAGAGCTGGCCTCTAATCTAGCCTGACTAGCAGTCCTGAGTAGGAGGATGGTTCTGGTTTTCAGCTCAAAAAGTGAGAATCAACACTTAGTATCTTCCTACAGTGGTCATTGCTTCATCTCCTAGTACACCAGGAGGGTCTGACTTCGTGCAGATGCCGTGGAGAGTGGTTGGAGGCAGAAGCCACACCTCACACTGTACAGAAGTCCATGTTCCGTGTCATTTCCCCTCTGTGGTGGTAGTTGTTACCCAGTGCAGTAAGAGACAGTGGAATTGTTTAGCTTGCGAAAGATAAAAGGCAAAAGTTACTCCATCTTCTAGGTCTAGGAAAGAGGAAAAGATGGAGGGTGCTTTCACTTTTCTACTCCCCTGAACATGTGACTTTGTTGTGTCTTCCAGGAACCAAGGTGTTTGTGATGCCCAATGGGATGCTGAAAAGCAACCAGCAGCTGGTGGACATTATTGAGAAAGTAAAACCTGAGATTCGGTTGCTGATTGAGAAATGTAACACGGTGAGACATGGGCTAGTGACCTGTGACTGGACCCAAATAGCTCCACTTGACCTATGGAATGGTGGGTGGGGTTGGCAGGTTAAGTCTCTTGATTACTTTGTTTCTGACATCTGTCCTCAGCAACAAGCATCGTGTACTTCATGGCTTTAGTAAAAAAGACCAAGGTCCTTCTATGTGCATTTTGTCTTCTCACACTCTAGGTCAAAATGTGGGTACAGCTCTTGATTCCCAGAATAGAAGATGGGAACAACTTCGGGGTGTCTATTCAGGTAATGTGTCTGTGTTGTTGTCTCTCTGCTGCTGCTGTAGGGGATGTGGAGGTAACTTGACTCACCCGTTCTTCCCCACAGGAGGAAACAGTTGCAGAATTAAGAACTGTCGAGAGTGAAGCTGCGTCTTATCTGGACCAGATTTCTAGGTAGGGCTGCTTGGGCTGTACCTAGGAGTTGAATTGTTGAAGTGGGAGACATGTTCAGTGTCCCCTTCAGTTGCCTCTCTTTTTCTTCCTTCCAGATACTATATTACAAGAGCCAAATTGGTTTCTAAAATAGCTAAATATCCCCATGTGGTAAGTAGGGGTTTTGGGGTCTGAGGTAGGGGTGGCAGGATAGGTAGGATACTAGGAATGAGCTGTCTCTGGGCATTTGGGCCTTGGAAGACTAGCTTCCCCTCCTTCCCATGCAGGAGGACTATCGCCGCACTGTCACAGAGATTGATGAGAAAGAATACATCAGCCTCCGTCTCATCATTTCAGAACTAAGGAATCAGTATGTGAGTAAAGTCAGTCCCTGGCTTCGCTTATTTCTCTGGTAATTTCTGGAAACTGAATGGCCAGGATGGTATCTGCCTATAATCCCAACTGCTCAGGAGACTAAGCAGGAAGCCAGCTAGGGTACATGAATAACTGTTTATCAGCTGGGTATGGAGAACATGAACTCGCTGTTTCTGTTCTATCTAGGTAGAGGTGTTATACAGCATATGGATGGCTAAGCATGGGTCATGTAATCAGAAAGATAGCTTTGTAACCAAAGCTTTCATGTAATGAGTGATTTGTTTTCTTTTGTTGTTTGGTTTTAGACAGGGTCTGACTGTAGCCCAGGCCTGAAGCTCACTGTGTTGGTGTCAAGACTCACAGAGATCCACTGATTCTGTCTCCCAAGTGCTGTGTTAAAAGATGTGTGCACCATAACCAACCAGTTTTTTTTTTTATTATTATTATCTCTGTGTCAGTATGTGCATGTGTGAGAGTGCAGGTAGCTGGGGTTACCAGAAGAAGGTGTCAAATTCCCTGGAATTGGAGTTAGTGGCAGTTTTGAGTTGCCTGACATGGGTGCTAGGTACTCAGTTCTGGTCCTCTGCAAGAGCATTCATTGCCTGCTCCTGGCTGCTGAGCCATCTCTGCAGCCCGGAAAGTGTGTTCTTGATCATGTTCAAGCTCAGACTTGGGAGTTAAGATTACCGACTACAAAAATGGGTTTTTAGCAGTAAATGAGGCTGCGCATTAAAGGACTTTTTTTTTTTTAAAAGATTTATTTATTTATTGCCGGGCAGTGGTGGTGCTCGCTTTTAATCCCAGCACTTGGGAGGCAGAGGCAGGCGGATCTCTGTGAGTTCGAGGCCAGCCTGGTCTACAAGACCTAGTTCCAGGACAGGCTTCAAAGCCACAGAGAAACCCTGTCTCGAAAAACAAAAAAACAACAACAACAAAAAAGATTTATTTATTATGTATACAGTGTTCTGCCTGCAGATCTCATTACAGATGGTTGAGAGCCACCATGTGGTTGCTGGGAATTGAACTCAGGACCTCTGGAAGAGCAGTCAGTGCTCTTAACCTCTAAGCCATCTCTCCAGCCCTACAGGACTTCTTATACTTGTTAGTGTGGTAAATACTGGTAGCCTGTTCAAGGAATGAATATAGGGGGTAGTGTTTCCCTCTTCACTGGGTCAAGTGATAGAATTAAGGTAAGACAGGTGATTGCTTGGTGAGGTAGAGATTGAAGAAATGAATGATTCCCTGACCTTTCCTTTCCCAGGTCACTCTACATGACATGATCCTGAAGAATATTGAGAAAATCAAACGGCCCCGGAGCAGCAATGCAGAGACACTGTACTGAGGCCAGGGCCAGGGCCAGGGGACTCTGTGAGTCTGGCTCAAGACCGACATTGCCTTGGTTTGTTACATGACTATCGTGATGGGGAAACTGGCTGGAAATAGTAACCACACCTCTGTGTTTAGTTAGAGTCTAATGAAACTCTCATCTAGTTCTGTGATGTGTTTACCTCTTCTTTCAGGCCTCAGGAACTCTTCTCTCTCCTTCCCCAAATCCCACACCTAGCCTGTCCTAATTTCTGGAGAACTCCAGGTTTGTGCGAGATATGGGCACAAGAATAATTGTGGGGTTTTTGTTTTTTCTTCCCTTCCTCCTCCCCTTGTTTCAAGTTTTGTGTTAAAAGCTGGAGGAACTGTAGGGAAAGTGTTAGGTGTCTTTTAGGAACTGGGGGAGTGGAGGTGGAAGGGACATCTTCCTGTCACAAGGTCAGTGTCTCTTGCTTCTGTGGGACTTTGGGTCCTCCCTACTGCAGCTGCCCTGGTGATGCCCTAGGGCTCTCCACCTGTGTCTACCCCACCGTGAACCTGACCGTAACGAGGGACACCTTAGGCCTTCAGCTGCATCCCTAGAGCTCCTTTGGATGTTTTTATGACTGGGGTTTTCACAGATACTTGTGTACACTTGTACACACGCATAGGGACATGTATACATGCTTCTTGCTCCATTATAGAACGTAGCCTTCCTTCCTGCACCACTACCCCCTCAGCCCCTGTCACACACGCAACACCTCAGCAGGTGACAGTTGTATTAGTCATCCACCCAGGCAAGTCCCAGGCCCACCCTCTCTTCTGATAATGTAGCCGTTGGTGCCCAGGGTAAGTTGAAGGAGAACCGAGAGCCGAGGAGCAGAGGGCTCATGAAGGCCTTTCCTCTGTGACTCAGGTTCTTTTGGTGTTATGCAAAAGCTGGCCCCTCTGGCCCTCACTTGTCCTTCTCCCAGGCCAGCTTGTGCATTGGATAGGGTGTGGGTGGCTGTGAGGTCCAGAGGCTGCTACTCCTCGCTGTGCTTTCCCTTTGGGAAATATTTCTCATATTTATAGTATTGTGCTTCCAGGGAAAGCAGTAATTCATGTGTATATGTATCTGTGCACATAAACACGTGCCCGTGTGTGTGTGTGTGTGTGTGTGTGTGTGTGTGTGTGTGTGTGTGTGTGTAAATATGCTGCGAAGGTCAAACCCATAGAAGAGTTGCCTCTTTTGAATCTTCCAGAGATCTCACTTGTTACAGCTTTTGTGTTAACCCCTTTAGCCCCCAGCTTTTTAAGTGAGAGTTGGTACCTGCCAGTGACTCTGTGTCTATTTGGCTTTTACTCCTCTGTCTTCCAACTCCCAATCATTTCCACCTGGGATGCATCATTTCACTCCCAGTATTCTATAGAAAAGGAGTCAGGATGCTCTCTTCCCATGAATAGTGCTCAGTAACAAACCAATTGCGTTTCAGTTGGGCAGTACTCCTACCCACGCCTCAGATCCCTTCCAGCTAAACTCCTCCTCCCACCATGTGTTTCTCAGCTTCCCTTTTTGTTTGACTGTTCCACTGCCCCTCCTCACCCTACCACCCTTGGATTGTAATGTAAAATTCTTTTACCATGTCAAGAAATTATTAAAAATACAGGTACTTTGACCTCTTTCTAAAGCTGCAGACCCTTGTGCCATACTCTGGTGACTGAGGGACATAGTGGTCATGTGTGAGCATTCACACACCCACCTTCACAGATGCCCAGGCCAGCCTGCTGTGACAACCTGCTGTTAAAAATGACATAAATTGGACGGTGGTGGTGCGCGCCTTTAATCCCAGCACTTGGGAGGCAGAGGCAGGTGGATCTGAGTTTGAGACTAGCCTGGTCTACAAGAGCTAGTTCCAGGACCGGCTCCAAAGCTACAAGAGAAACCTTGTCTTGAAAAAAGAAAAAAGAGTGAAGCTTTTGATCAGAGAGGGAGGTGGTTCCTGCTTTGTTTTGAAGATGATGAATTATGTGAAAGCCTTTCCAGGAATTTAAACTGCCTCTGTCCATCTACCAGATCCTGATTCTTTCCCCGATGCTACCCATGAGCTACCAGCAGAGGTTGCTGTGGTTCCATGTGGGAATAGCCACTCAGGCACACCCCATCCAGCCTGCCTTTTCTGTCGTAATAACTTTCCTTTCTACATAATACTTGAACTTCTTTGAGGGGAGCCGTGGGATTGTTTTAAATGACTCAAAGGGCTTGCAGGGGGCTCATGTCCCTCTGAAATAAAGTGCCCTCCCCTTTTCCAGTAAGACAGCTTGGTAGAGGTTGAAGGTCCCCAGCAAGGAAGGGACCCAGAGTCTAGTGTCACTCGCTAACAAGTAGCTTCTGTCTGTTTTGTGGGATTATTAAGCACTTGTGTGTATGACTGCATTTTTAAAAAATTTTTATTTTTGGTTGTGTCTGTGTAACAGTCCTAGTGGTCCTGGAACTCAGGGACAGGCTGACCTCAAACTCAGACATCCACCTTCCTCTCCTTGCTGAGTGCTGGGGTTAAAGGTGTGTGCCTGGCTGTATTTTTTTATCTCTCTTTTTTTCGTATTATGTATACAGTGTTATACCATATATATGTGTATACAGTGGTATGTTTACAAGCATGCCTGCAGGCCAGAAGAAGGCACCAGATCTCATTACTGATGGTTGTTAGTCATTATATGGTTGCTGGGAATTGAACTCAGGTCCTCTGGAAGAACAGTCAGTACTCTTAACCTCTGAGCCATCTCTCCAGCCCTCTTTTTTGTTTTTTGAGACAGGATTTCTCTGTAGCTTTGGAGCCTGTCCTGGAACTAGGTCTTGTAAACCAGGGTAGTCTTAAACTCAGATCCACCTGCCTCTGCCTCCCGAGTGCTGGGATTAAAGGCATGCTCCACCACCGCCCAATTTATGTCATTTTTTAATGGCAGGTTGTCACTGAGGTTGACCAGTAACTCACTATGTAGTTCACCAGGCATTGAACTCCTAACAATCCTCAGTGTTGAGATTGTGGACATAAGTGACCATGTCCCACTGTCCATTTATAGGCAAGAAACTCAAGATGAGTATCTTTTTTAAGGCTACCACAACTTGGACGGGTTCATTGTACCAGTATGAACAGAAAGCCCAGAACTCAACCAGTATTTTCTCACTGGATAGAATAAGGCCCAAGACTCCCAAGTCAGACATTGCATTAGGTCCCAGGTAGAGCTAAGAAATGCTGAGCTGGGCAGTGGATCCAGGAACTATTGCTTGGGGCATGACTCTGCTAACGGTGTTTTATTAGTATTTGTGTGTGACACAGGGAAAGGATTAGGCATCAGAATCGCCTTCTCAGAACTGTAAGGCATCATCCCAATGCCTTCTCATCTGTTCTAAATGATGGAAGGTCGCAGTTAGAGACTGTTGGCAGTTGGAGTTTAGGGAAGGAACATTTTGAGCCAAACCACAGGACAGAAAATTGGAACAGGATTAACATAAAACAAGATCAGAAATTTCCTGTCCAGCCCACGGGGTGGAGTTTTGTCCATTTCTGTCTCTTGTACTGAATATAAGTCCTGCCATAATGTCAAAAGCAGAGAAGAGCTGCTGCTGGGAGTGACTGCATCTCAGCATCAACCATGGCTCTAAAGGTGCTGCTTGTGTGTCTGGTGCTCGCTCTCCTTACTGTCTTTGCTCTGACCTATGTCTTGCTGACCAGGCAAGGCAGTTCCAGCCCGTCTCCTCGATGCCCCTCCACTCCTCCTAGTGCCCAGCCCTGGACAAATCCTGGCCAGGGTCAGCTGTTTGCAGACCTGAGCCCCGAGGAGCTTACAGCTGTGATGAGCTTTCTGACCAAGCACCTGGGGCCAGGGCTGGTGGATGCAGCCCAGGCTCGGCCCTCAGACAACTGTGTCTTCTCGGTGGAGCTGCAGCTGCCTGCCAAGG
>PVIU01019630.1:0-35932 GCA_004026605.1 Ondatra zibethicus
TCATAAACTAGATAGACAGACTCTTGGATTATCATAAACTAGATAGACAGACTCTTGGATTATCATAAACGGAAAGCTGTTCTACAGTTCCCTTCCTTACTTGTTTTGAACGCTTCCCTAACCTTTCACTTTAATTCAGCCAGGTTGTACAAAAGTAACACCATCAATTCCATGATAATTTTTTCTTCTTAATATGAGGAAATCTCTTTTTCTTTAGAAATACTGGATAAATTGAAATCTTGAAAGATAAGTGTTAGATAAATTGAGATGTTGTTTCCTATTGTTAGTTGTATTTTTTTTTACTCAACTTTGTTTATTGTATTTTTTATATTAGAATTTATTTTGGTAAGACAAAAGATATTGGCCTTAGTCTGAAGTCTGATTTTTTTTTTGTTTGTTTTCCTTCTTGATTTCATATCTCTGTAGCCTGCATTAGTGATTGTCTTTTGCTCTGTTTTAGATCCCTGTATATCACTGAGTCCACCATGCTTCACTGAAGAAGACAGATTTAGTCTGGAAGCGCTTCAAACAATCCATAAACAAATGGATGATGACAAAGACGGTGGGATAGAAGTGGACGAGAGTGATGAAGTAGGTGGATCTCTTCTTCCTGGCTTCTTTTTCAATCTCCAGTTTTCCCTTGATTCCTTCAGGACTCAGCTCATTTTTCACTATTTTTTAATGCCTTTGGCTTTTCTCTCTTTTTTTTTCTCAATTTTTTTTATGGTTTATTTAACTTTATTTTATGTGTATTGGTGTGAAGGTGTCAGATCCCCTGCAACTGGATCTTCAGACAGTTGTGAGCTGCCATGTGGGTGCTGGGAATTGAACCCGGGTCCTCTGGAAGAGCAATCAGTGCTTTCAACCACTGAGCCATCTCTCCAGTCCCGGCTTTTCTCTTTTTTAAGCTATAATTTTGCATATTGTATTTATATGACCTTTCTGAATTTCTTTGTTGCTTGTGTTTCTCACTAACCCCCTTCCTCCTTTCCCTTTACTTTCCAATGTAATTGTGACTTCACAGATTGGTAGTTGTGGATGTTTTTGATTTTGAGATGTCAGTGTGAAATATTACTCAGGCTAGCCTCAAATCCTAGGTTTAAAATCCTAAGCCTTAGCAGTGTTTTTAGACACTCACATTGCCCCTCCCCCTGCTTCCCAGTTACATAAACATCTCATAGCCATAGGTTTATCAAACACATATCCTTTTCTGACTGTGTCACTACCTAAAGACCGCTCTGAAATGTTGTGTTAATGACAGTTTATTGCAAATTCTATGGGCTAACTGGGCAATGTTTTTCTACTGTAGGTATGGGTGGTCACTGTGGCAGTTGGCATATATTTGTGAGCTGCTGTGATGGTGTCTTATCTGTCATGTTTCCTCTTTCTGTATGTCTATCACCCAGGAGTCTAGCTGAGGGTTTATTACTGCCTGGCAGCTGACTTCTGAGTGGTAGAATTCCAGGAAGTTCCTGTGTATGAATGCTTGTCATGACTCTAGTTGCCAGAATTTGCTGGCGTCAGATTGGTAGAGGCAATTTATTTATTTTTTGAGATTATAACTAATTACATAGTTTTCCCCTTCTTTTTCCTCTCTGTAAATCTTCCTGTGTACCTTCTTTTTTAAATTTCATACCCTTTTTTCTTTAATTATCGTTGTTGTTGTATGTGTGTGTGTTTATGTATTTCTAAATACATAATGCAGCTTGCATATATTCTTGCATATATATTTTCTGTAATATTACTTGTATGTATGTTTCCAGGGATGTCCATTTGATGTTGGATGAGTTGGTGTGCTCTTCCCTTGGGAAAACTATTTCTCTTGTTCTCAGCCATCCTGTAATTCTTTGTCTAGGATTGAGGCTTCATGGGCTTGGTAGTGTGTCTGTTGGTATCATTGTTCATCTCATGTTTAGGCAGTCGTGTTGGTGAGACTTCATGGGTGTAGGTTGTGACATAATTTCACAGCAAACTCACCATTCCTATGGCTCTTACCTATGGCTCAGCTCCCTCTTTCCTGAGTTTTATGTGCAGGAATTATCTTGTTACTCACAGATAAGTATCATCCTTACCCCTCAGCAAGGGAATTTCTATTTTTAACAGACAGAAACCATTACAGGAAACCACAGTGGATCAAAATGCAGAGTTGTAGAGCCCTGTCCCAATTGGTACACTTACAAGATGTGTTCTTAGAATTAAAAAAAAAAAAAAGATTCACCTTTCTCTAGCAGCCATCAACTGCCAACAGCTCATAAAACAGATGTGTGCTGTTGTGACTCCCACCCCATCCATGTTAATGTTGACCTGCTTGATCCCTATTCTTTGGCTCTTACATTCTTTCTACTCTTTCTTCTTCAGTGTTCCTTGAACTTTAGGCTTGGGGTTGATAAAAATGTACCATTAAGGAGATTCTGCATTGATACCCACTGAAAAGAGGGTATCTCTTTCCAAGGTTGGGATTAGTACTAATCTATGTTTAAAGGCATAAATATTTAGAAGACAGTTTGACAACATTTGCATTTAGCAAAACAGGAGTAGGCCATTAGGATCTATGATGTTTCTAGATGTATTCATTTGACCAGGTTTAGAACACCAGGCAAGAATTCCCTCTTGTTGTGCAGACCTCAAATCCAATTAGAAAACAGTTGGTTGCATCCATAATGCTGATGCCATTATGCACCAGTGGACTCATCTTGCCTGGAAGAGCAGATTTATAGCATGTAGTATATACCACAGTTGGGTAAAACTACCACAGGTAAGACTTTCCTCTCCCAGAGGCTTGCACGGCACTTAGACCATGAAAACTAGCTAATGGAGAGGAAGTTTCCAGGTTAGTTCCAGGGTGATTTTTCTGTGTCCTCTCTTGTGAAGTCTTAAGTAGTAGGGCCTATTTATGGTGGGCTTCCAAGAGTAAAGCCAACATCCTGTGTTGTTATGGGGGCCTGTGTGACCTCCCTGACAAACTACTTGTAAGGAAGTTATCTCATACCCAGCATTGAGAATTTTGATAATTAATGATGCCTTCTGGGAGTATCATTGTCAACTCTTTAGGGTACCCCAGTTCATAAAAGCCTATGTTTAAAAAATAGAGCTTAGGATTTTGTTAGTATGAAGCTTATAGAATGTAATATCTTCTGTTTTTGTTTCTAATGCTGATGTTTAAATACGAATGCAGTATGCCTTTCTACTTTACTGTTACTTAGAAAAATTTAGACATTCCCTGTGCAGTATGGTAGCCACTAGACACATGTAGTTTTTGAATTTTTAGATTGAGGTACACTATTAACTGTAAAATACATGTAAAAATATGAATATTTGAGGAAAATAAAGTATAAATTTTTAAAATATTGGAGGCTTGGGAGAATTCGTAGTTCATAAAATGCTTGTTGTACAAACATGAAGGACCTAAGTTCAGGTGCCCAGAATATAAAAAAGCTGAGCATGTGGGGCATGCTTGTAATCTCAGTGCTGGGGGTAGAGACAGCTTGATTTGGGGGCTTGCTGTCTAGCCTGTCTATCTAAATTGGTGAATTCCAGATTCAGTGAGATTCCCTGTCTCAAACAATAAGATGGTGACTGATTGAACAAGGTACCTGACACTACTGACCTCTGGCCTTCATCCATACATTGCACACAAATATGTACATATATACACAAAATATTAATGACATGTGTAAGGTGATAGTGTTTTGGACATACTAGTGACATTAAATGCAGTATTGCAGTTAATTTATTTTTGTTTAATGTGACTTTTAGAAAATTTAAATTATGTGTGGTGATGTGGGATTCCCCTCTGTATGCTGTGACTACCATTGGTTAATAAAGAAACTGGCTTGGCCTGATAGGGTAGAACAGAGCTAGGTGGGGTGTGGGGGACACTAAACTGAATGCTGTGAGAAGGAAGGTGGAAGGAAGGCGGAGTCAGGGGAGACTCCATGTAGCTGCAGCCAGAGACAGACATACTGAAACCTTGCTGGTAAGCCATGAGTCTTGTGGTAAAATATAAAATAATGGAGATGGGCTAATTCTAGATGTAAGAGCTATCTAGCAATATGCTTAAGTAATTGGCCAAGCAGTGATTTAATTAATACAGTTTTTGTGTGATTATTTCAGGAGTCTGGGCGCCAGGAAACCAACAAGTGGCCTCCTTACTATAGTGTGGTGATATATTTTGTTTGTGCTATAACAAATAAAGCTTGCCCGAGAATCAGAGTGTAGAGCTACCCACTAGTTAGCCATAGAGGCCAGGCAGTGGTGGCACACAACTTTAACGCCAGCATTTGGGAGGCAGAGGCAGATGGATCTCTGTAAATTCAAGGCCACCCTGGGGTACACAAGATCAAATCTGTCTAGAAGAGAAACAGAGCTCACACAAAGGTGGTCCCAGCACTTGGGATCACATGCCTTTAATCCCAGCACTAGGGAGGGGGAGACAGGAGCCATATGGCTGGGTGGACAGAGGACTTTCAGGCGGGAGGAGCTCAAGGCATTCAGTCTGAGGACTTGGAGAGATAGGCTACATCATTTGGTCTGAGAATTTTGTAGAGGTAAGAACTAGTGACTGGCTACTCTGCTTCTCTGATCTTTCAGCTTTCACTTTCTAATATCTGACTCTGGGTTTTTAAAAGACCAATTAGAATTCACACTATATAAATGTATAGATCCATTTTGTTCTGACTGTACTAGTTTTAGAGGGCCTTAAAGAATGAGTTGTTAATTCTGAAGTTCTTGTGTTAGTTTGGTGTCTTCAATTTTATTGTGTTTTTAAAAATTAAAGTATCTCATTAAAATGTAAATAATTCTGTCATAGGGCCTCAATTAGCCATAGTTAGGGGATTTCATAGTTAGAGAAAGCATAGTAAAACAAAATTAAAGTATATGGATTTCATGCAATTTGGGAGTTGTAAAGGCACTTTAAAAAACATTCAGAGTATTTAGCATTTTAAAATGCTTACTGAAAACTATTTTTCTCTTCAGTGCTTTCTCGTTTTGTATTTTGATCATATGAGAAAGCATTTATCTATCGAGTGTGTGTCTTAGTTAGGGTTTCTCTTGTTGTGAAGAGATACCGTGATCATAGCAACTCTTATAAAAGGAAACATTTAATAGGGTGGCTTATAGTTTCAGAAGTTCAGTCTATTATCACCATGGTGTGACATGGCAGCGTGGAGGCAGATGTGGTGCAGAATAAAGAGCTGAGAGTCCTACATTTTGTTTTGCAGGCAACAGGAAGTGAACTGAGTCCCACACTGGGTGTAGTTTGAGCATGTGAGACCTCAAAGCTCTCTCCCACAGTGACACACTTCCTCCAACAAGCCCACACTTCCTAATAGTGTCACTATTTCTATAGACCAAGCATTTAAACACATGAGTCTGTGGAGGCCGTACCTATTCAAATCACCACAGTGTGTATTCATTCATTTAATTTTGAGCTAATATTTGAAGGCCTACTGCATGCCTAATTTCCAAAAAAATACTTGGAATAGTAGATCAGGAACAAAACAGATGAAATCTGTGTCTTCAAGCTAACATTATGGCAGGACTTGTGAGAAGGCACATTTAAGAAACTCAGTGCTTAAGTGGGGAAAGGGGATCAGAACAGGAAGATGGTGGGGGAGGCTGTATGTGACTTTATGTAGGATGCTGAAGATGGTCTTGTGTAAGTGGAAGCTTAAGTGTATCTATTAGATATATCATGCAGGTAGGTAGTAGAATACATAGCTGCTATATTTTCAGGCTGTGGTGAAACTGAGTTTGGAAGATTTGGAATATTTCAAGTTAGGAAAAATGCATAAAGCCTTTTCTATAAAAGTCATTGTTTTCCAGACCAAGTTAATAAAAGGTAGATGTCAGTATGTCTTGATTCTGACCTGTTTAGGTTGAATTGCTGATGGGGAAGTAGGTCTTTTCTGTCAGTATTAACAATATTTTGGTAGGTTTTTTTTCCCAAATAATTTAAATAAAGAGAGGTGAATGGTTGTTTCCTGAACAAGGCAGTTAGATGTCATTGAGAATTCAAGTTATGATTACAGTTCAGTATTATAAACTTTCTTTTCTGGTTTTAAACATTTTATTTTTGCTTTAAAACATCTTTTAATTTTTTTAACTAGTTTTTCTTCTTATTCATTCGTTCTTTTTAATTCTGTTATGTATTTTGTGAAAGAGGTGATTCCAAAGTTAATGGTGACAGACCTCACTGTGTAGCCTAGGCTGTTCATCTTTTGGGAGTTATTTGAGAAGGGAGAGTCACTTATAAGAATAGAAATTAAGATTAGAAAAAAAAAGAAGATGCATTTTCAAGAAAGGTCAGTGAATTTTTTAATTGTTAGTTACCCAGAGGATTAAATGTTAAGATTTATACTAAAGTCTTATGTCAGATTTTTAACACATAATATTTATTGCCATATTAGCAGGTGACGTGAAAGCACAGTGTTTAAAATAACAATTTATTATCTTTTGGTTTCTATAGCTCAGAAGCGGTAGTTTCTGGCAAGGAGGGTTTATAGTTAATTTTACATTGCTGCTACCACCTGACAGACTCCAGTTAAGAGAAGCAAAGTTTATCTTGGCTCATGATTTCAGAAGTTTCAGCCTGTTGGGGAAGGGAAGGTATGATGGGATGGAGAAGTATGTAGTGGTGGCAATGTGTGATGAAGGTGCTTTATGTCATGGTGGACCACAAAGCAGTGAATGGAACCAAGTCCCTTCAACGGGTCCCTTAGTAACTTACTTCTGCAGGATAGCTCTCCCACCTCCTAAGTTACACAGCTTCCCAGGCAGTACTAGCCCATGAACAAATGCTTGAACCTGAGCAAGACATTTCAGATTCAAGCCCTACCAGTATCTCTGGCTCTCATTTTCTTTAACGTTGTTGGTGATGTATCTGCTAGTGTTATCTGAAGGCCTGATAGAGGTGTCGGGGTGATGAGGCTATGTGAGGGGTAGAGCCACCTAAGATCCTGATGTGTTCTTACATCCTTACTTGGTGTTAGGCGGAGATAGCAATTTGGATCTCTCCATAGGGCACCTTGTAAAATAACATTGGCTTGCCCCAAAGCAAGTGTAGTGAGAGCTCTGAGCAGAAGAGGGGGTTCCCAAGAGAAGGATCAGTAACACAGAGCCTCACAGGCTTTTTATTTTTTAGTGTGTGTGTGTGTCCTGTATGTCATATGTGCACTGTGTGTTCAAGTGTCTGGTGCCCATAGAGGCAGGAAGAGGGCACTAGGTACCCTGAAATTAGAGTCAAAGTTGGTTGTAAGCTGCCATGTGGGTGCTGGGGATTGAACTCAGGTTCCTCTGCAAGAAAAGCAAGTACTCTGAACTGCTGAACCATCTCTTCATCCTGAAGGTCACAGTTTCTGTATTTAAAGTGATTGTTCATTTCTTTCTTCTAGCCTGTTGTTGGAACTTAGATATTGTCCAACTGATACTCTGGGTGGTGGTCAGGAAAATGAATGGGAACATTTCTGGACTCTCAGGGCCATCTTGGATGCTGCTAACCGCAACTTGTTCTGTATTCTGCTAACTAGAATTGTTCAGTAGGAAACTTCTTCACAGGATTATAAAGCATTGAAGTAGTAAAATTATGTCAGTTCACATTTGTTCTTAAAACAAAGATATCTTATTGAATATAAATATTAAGAGAACTTGGAAATAATATTGGTAAATCACTCAGTGATTTGTTAGGAGTGAAAGTAAAGAACTTTGAGGAAGTTGACAGTAGTTCTCCCTACCTGTACTCTGTTTTCTTGCTGCTGCTCTATCCTTATAGTAAGAAACTACAGTGAATGCACTCTTGGATACAATTTCAAATACCTGTATTTAAATAATATGTATTATATATTAAATAGGTGCATATAAATCATTTACAAGTGTGAAACTTAAAAACGAGATACAATTAAACTTCTTTCTTTTCAGCTTCATTAGACTGCGTACCCCTCTGTGAGGTTTGAACAGCTCAATTTGGAGGTCTTTGCACTAACAAATTATAAAAACAAGTTCATGCTATAGGCTTCATGGTCTGCTCTGCACTTTTATAAGAATAGACAATTCTGAGACTCTTAAGGAAGTGCATTCAAGGCATAAAATCAAATTTTTTAAGGCGTGATGTGTGATTAAAAGTTACGAGTACTGTTTTGTAATGAATGGTGACTCTAAATTATATTTACAAATGTATTAGTATAGTTTGTTTCACTGGAGATCATCTGGCGTTCTTCTAAAAGGAAAGGCAGGTCAAAAGTGAGGTGAAGAAAGTAAGTAAAAGATATTTTGCTGCCTGTTTAATAAAATTATTGATAGTTATTCTGGGTTCATTTATTTTTTTTTAACTGTGGGACTAGATGTATTTATGAAGTTATATGTGGAATAACATTTAACATTTACTATTTGTTTTACAGTATAAGCACTTAGTACTAAAGCATGGGATGCTTATAGGAACACTAAGAACAAAGGCTATGCTGTTGTTATCTGACTCGGATATACTGGAGAGGTTGGGCCATATGGCATGGTCACTGGCTTATAAGTCATAGAACGGGGTTTTTTAATTCAACCTGAATACATAACTCATGTTCTTGACTCACAGTCTGTGTTGTTTTTCTGTGATGATGTGTATCATTAATTTCTAAAAAGTAGATGAAAAGGGAATTGGCACAGTGGGGAGAAACAACAGAACAAAGACTGCTCTCTAGAAAACCAACATTAGGTTGGTAACAAGAGTTCTTGAGCAGTGCTCAGCCCTGCTGAGTCAGAAGTCTGGGGTGGAACTAAACTATTTGCACCAAGTCCTTTGATGATGATGAAGTTTGAGGGTCATTTTATGACATGAATAAATGATAAAAAAAACACTTTATCTTAACTTGGTGTTGACGCAGTATATTTACATATCTTAGTTTTTCTTTATTGAATCTTTGAGGAAACAGTTCAGGACTCAGTCTCCTGCCTTGTGGTTAACATCGTTGTATTTGTGGAACATGTTCTGCTGTCTTAAGCAGTGCTTAGGTCTGACTACTGTGAAGATCTGACAGAAGACCCCATGTCCTGCTTGTACTTGGTGATTTTGTTTTTTGTCAAATTCCACCTTCAGTTTTTCTTTGTATTTTCCATAAGAAAATATGGACATACAATTAATATAGAAAAGTGATAAGTTTATATTTTCTGGAGAAAATCCTTTGTTATTCTTGAAGAAAGATGGTTATAACCTAGATGATTAAGAACCATTGTGTAAGTAATGACTCAGGTCTTAATAAAATGTTCTGGTATTTTATAGTTATATCTAGACATTTTAATTTAATCTATGAAATTCCTGCTCTGTTCCAGCATTTAGTTGAGTACCCAGCCTCTTATGTGTTACGGTGATAGCTGTAGAACTCATTTACTGAACTTTCTCCTTTAACTTTGGGATTCCAGCTCATTTACCATCTACTTTTCAGCAAATGACAAAGAACTGATGCTCTGTCAGTTGTCTTCAGGGATGCAGCTTTTAGAGTCTGCCCATGGATGGCCCTCGCCCACACACATGCTGGTAGCAGATGGGTGGATCCAGTGGCTTTAAGAAAGATTACATGAAGCTGGGAGAGAAAAGTGGTAGAAAAAGTATTTGGATGGAGTTGGAGGGGGAAGGAATTGGGGGTAGATTAGAGCAAGCATATTATACATATGAGTGACATTCTCGAACTACATATTAAAAAAAGAGAGGGAACTGATTTCCCAAAGCATTTATTACTGCGTATCTTTGTGTCCTTCAAAGCAATCACTGTAGGAGTGAAAAGATTCTTTGTAACCTACCATTTGTTTCTGTTTATGCTATCTTCACCTCTTCCATACAATTCTGATTTATCACAGTAGGCTCTGTCTTGAGACTATATTTGTTATAGGCAATTTAAGAAATCCCTTTAGTGTTTAATAACACTCACATGTAGACTAAGTTGGCCCTTCTGGTTAACTAGGAACATAAACACCATTGTATGGATAGTTTTTGTGGACCAATAAGCTTAAAGTGGTATATTCACACTCAGAGTAAATCTGAGATCTGTCAAAGAATCAAAAACTTGCAGAGTCATGTTACGGCATCAGAGAACAGTAAAACATTCAGCTCAGTACATTTGCCTCTTTCTAGGCATGACTGCAACCTTGGTCTAACTAGGAAATATTGTTTTGCTGCCTTTCAATTTTTTTGCAGGTTCTTTCAATTTTACTTAAACTACATGCTAATTATACATTTTCATTAAAAATGTCATTCCTGTTCTATTAAGTTTTAATTTCCCTCCACAAGAATTTCCCACTCAATAATGTTCCAGACTCGCAGGGGTAGAGGTGTGGGAGTGAATCAGGGCTGTGCATCTGGCCATGACAGTTGCAGCCTGTTTGTACTGCTGGTCCTGTTCCTCTCCTCCCCCTCTGAGGATGCTCAGGACCACAGCATGGCACTGCTTTTACATAACATTTCTGGAGAGTTTAGCACACTTTCACATATTATTTCATTTTCTAGAAGATGTCTGAATTTGAGTGTATACAGAACATATTCTATGAATGAAATAAAATGATGTCTTAGTGTAATATTATCGCTAATAGTGGCCATATAGATTTTCATTCAGACTAGGATATTTTTAAGAGTGAAAAACAATACTATTAATTATAGCAAGACTGCAGGTATAAATAGAGCCTTCCTCAGGCTAGGGCCATGTTATTATATTCACTATATGACTAATTGTAATTCTGCTTTCTGTTATACTTTTTCAGTGTTTGTTATATATTTTTCAGTGTTTGTTCCCTTCTTGTTATCATAAATTAGTCTGAATATTAAGTCAAGCTCTTTACTATTTGAATTTATATGATTACTCGGACCCTTTTCATGTGGTTCAATTTTCTTTAGTAACATGAAAGACCGGCACAGAAAGTTAATTGTGTGTGGAGGCTTATCTGTGCATGTGTGCAGGTGCACATCCATCTATGTGACTATATGTTTAGATGCCGGAGGATAACCTTGGATATCATTTCTTAGGAGCCATCCACTTTGTTTTTGTTTTGAAGCAATATGTCTCATTGACCTAGAGCTCACCAATTAGGCTAGGCTGGCTGGCTAGCTAGCACCAGAGAGATGCTTATTTCCTCCTTCCCAGCATCAGGACTTTTGCAGTTGCAGGCTACCATGTGTATGGCTTTTGTTATGTGGGTTCTGGAGACTGAACTCAGGTACTTGTGCTTCTCATACCACAGGAAGTTTACATTCTTTTTCCCTTCTAAAAGTTATTTTATTTTTTTAGATATTTAGAGGTAATATAGCTGCATAATGTTTTCTAGAGTAAAACACTACTCATTAACTCTTTTGTTGATTTTTAATTTGTACTTTCTTAGATTCCCCAAATTAATTTTTTCTTTCTAAAATTGTCTCATCTTTATTGAGGTCTAATTTGGTATATTTATGTTTATATACACACAAATATGCAGAATGATTTGATGCACCTTATAAATATGTCCTATCATTTCATTAAAATACTATTTAGAAAGGTATAGTGATTTTTTTTAATGTTTTGATTTTTGTTTTATGCTAATTTTTTTAACTTTCCTTTCCCTGGTCCCAAAAGAGTTTAGTAAATATGATTGATACTTGATTATTCAGTTAAACATATTACATTTAATATTTTGATGTTCCTATTTTAATGTAGTACAATGCTAAGTATAGAAAAATATGGAAATAGGTATAAATATCAATGAACTTACCTTCTAGTTGATCACATGCTGTCATAACTGTATAATAAAAGGTACATTCTGGCAAATTGCATACTAGGAATTTGAATCAACCTTGGAAATGTCATGCTTTAGGGGAGTTAATTCCTGTTTAGGGAGTGTCAAACAAAGCTTGGTATAGAGCCTGTGTTGGACCTTGTGAAATTAATGGCTGTAGTGTTCACAGACTTGGCTGAGATGTAGGACATTTTGTGATGTGGAATCAGGATATAGTGGTAGAGGGAGAGTGATGTGCCAAGTTTTCCTAGGGAAAGGGTGTAGTTTGTCAGGAGTATTAGATTGTGAGATCAGAACTGCAGAGAGAGGATGTTACCTCTTCAGTTTTTCATCTGCTTCTCTAGTTTTTCACACCTCAGTGCACGTATTCTGTAGGATATTTGTCATTAGGCTTCTTTTCCTTCCTAGGTTTTAGAAGTTTAATGCAGGCTCATAGATTTTATTATTCTTTCATTTGTATTAAATTTGGGCTTCTCTCTAAAACAATGACTTTCAGCCTTTCTAAAGCTATGACCCTTTAATACAGTTCCTCATGTTGTAGCAATCCCCACCATAAAGTTATTTTCATTGCTTCTTCATACCTGTAATTTTGCTACTGTTATGAATCATAATGTAAATATCCAATATGCAAGATATCTGATATATGACTCCTGATATGAGCATGGGGACCTTGGGGGAGGATTGAAGAGGGGAGGGGAAAGGCAGGGAGGGGAGCAGAGAAAAATGTAGAGATCAATAATTATCAATTAAAAAAATGTAAAGAAATAATTCTGTCAGATCTCCATAGTCCAGTGGTCTCAAACTTTGATGAGAATCACAATTTTTAACCCGATGGCTTGGCCCACACTCGGTTTCTTATTCAATAGGTCTGGAATGAAATCCAATAAATTGAGGTTCTAATAAGTTCCCTGATGATGCTGATGTTGTTGCTCCAATTGCTTTGAGACCATCAGACTACCAGATATAGTCTAGACTTCTTAGTTTTGCATTCATATTTTTATATTTAGGCCCAGTATACCTGCTTGTCTAGTTAGGATCGTTTGCTATACAGCTTCCTCTATGTACCTTTTTTTTGCCTTAATCAATGTGAATTGTTGACAGCTTTTTATACACATTTTTTATTTCTAAGCCTTTACTGGTTAGTTTTGTGTCTACTTGACACTAGCTAAAGCCATCTGAGAGGAGGGAATTTCAACTAAGAAAATGCCTCACCTTCCTAGGCCTGGATGGAGGGGGGAGGGCCTTGGACTTCCCACAGGGCAGGGTACCTTGCCCTCTCTTAGGACTGGAGGGGGAAGGGGCAGGGTGAGTGGGGGAGTGGGAGGGAAATGGGAGGAGGAGAGGAGGTGGAAATTTTGAATGGTATTATTTATAAAGCAAAAAAATAAAAAAAGAAAAAAAGAAAGTAGAAAAAAAGATTAAAATAATTCATCAACTAAAAAAAAAAAAAAGAAAATGCCTCCTTAAGATCTGGCTGTATGCAAGTCTGTAGGAGCTCTAGAGCATTTTCTCAATTAGTGATTGATGTGGGAGTGTTCAGTTCATTGTGTGTGGGGCCACTCCTGGCCACCAGGTCTTGTATTCTTTAAGTAGCCTGAGCAAACCATGGGAAGCAGGTTAATAAGCAGCACTCCTCTATAGCATCTGCATTAGGTCTCTGCTTTGCTTGAGTTCGTGCCCTCACTGCTTTTAATGATGAGCTGTGATGTGGAAGCGTAAGATGAATAAACCATTTCCTCTTCAGGTTTCTTTGCCCATATTTCATCACAGCAATAGTAATCTTAACTAATACAAACTCACAAAGGCATTGTACATGTAATTTTTATTTTACTTGTTAAAAGTACAGTCATCTTAGGGCTGGGGATGTAGCTCAGTTGTAACTTTTGCTTAGCTTGCAGTCATCGTGTAAGATTAATGCTAGTTTTTAGATTTAGTACAGGTATAAATCCTTCTTTTTCTCTGTTATTTTCCATTGCTATTCTTCCAAATCAGAGTGATTCTTTTTTTTTAACTGTATTACTAGTATTTTTATGTTTGTAATTTAGCTAGATCTGATTTCCAGTCTAATTCTTCTCACCATGTTTTCTCTTTTCCTTTTATCTGGCCCATGTTAGTTACATAGTGCTGATTTAAGAAAATTGATCTGTTTAGGGTATAACAAACCGCCTAAAGAACCAGCATTTTCTAAGTACTATTGATAAATGATTTTCATGTTTGAGGAACTGGTCCGTAGTTACACCTTGAACCTCACTGGTAGATCTGTTTAGATTCAAGAGAAGGAAATACCTTTTTAATAGATAAACTTCTTTTTTTTTGGTGGGTTTTTTTGAGTTGAGTAAAAGCTCATGATTTTATTGTTTTCATAACAAATTTGGCTTAGAACTGGATCACTTGGCCTTTTCTCTTCTTACCTCCTCCCAGTTCAAAACGCTTGCATCTCTTACTAACTAGCACCCTCTTAGATGTGCAGTTGGACTCAGCACACTCCAGTCTCAGCACAGTCTTCTTTGTAGCTTTAGCCTTTTTGTAGAAAATGGGCTTAGTCTGCATACCAAAACCACTGTTTCCTATCATAACACTGCTTTCCCTGGGCATACAAAGAATCCTTGCCCTTCCTTTACTGTATCACTTTGTGGGGCTGGTGCTTGCCACATTTCTTGCAGAACGCCCAGCAGGTCTTAGGAACATTCACCATATTGGCAGGAATGGTACTGGCACACAAAGAAAGCAAGGCCAGCAATGGAAGTTTATAGGAGGTCTAAACTTCTGTCTTTATGAGAAAAGTTTCCTATTTTCTTAACATTTATTTTGTGTGTGGTATATGTGTGTGTGCATGTAGTACACATACCACTGCACATGTGTGGAAGTCAGAAGACACTTTGAGATAGTCAGTCTTTTGTAACATGAGGGCCTGCTAGTCGGGGTTTCTGTCCTGCCTGGTTCCCACAGCCGTTTAGCCCCAAAGAAAATCACACAAGGTCTCCATAAGATTATAAACTGATTGGCCCATTAGCTCAGGCTTCTTATTAGCTCTTATAACTTATATTAACCCATATTTTAGTATATGTTAGTCACATGGCTCAGTACCTTTTTCAGCAGGGCAGGTCACATCCTGCTTCTTCCGTGGTCTGGATAGGACTGGGGAGGAATGGGCTTCCTCCTTCCCAGAATACTCCTGTTCTCATTGCCCCACCTCTACTTCCTGTCTGATTTTCCCTCCTGTACTTCCTGCCTGGCTATCGGCTAATCAGAGTTTATTTAAAATATGATTGACAGAATACAGACAATACTCCCACACCAGTCTTTTCCTTCCACCATGTAGGTTTGAGGGATTGAACTCTGTCCCATGGATTGGTGAAGTGCCTTTTCTTACTGAATTGTCTTGCTGGCTCCAAGCTTTTTCAAATCTTGATGACTAAGGTCTCTTTTTTTAAAAAAAGTGTCCTTTTTAATATTTAAAATATTTTCATACTTAAAATATTTTGATCACATGTCACTACCTCCCTCAATGGCCCCCAATACACCCCACTTTTTTGATGTCATATTTTATGTACAGCTTAATATAGGAAATTTTGTTCAGTAGTTTCTAAATTTTGAAAGACAAACAACATTTATGTCTATGTACAGTGTAATCGTATAGATTTTTAGGTATATAGTTTAATTTTGAATTAGTGATACAGAACATTTTGTTCTCAGACTATTCTAGAAGACAACAGAGATAAAATTTTCTGTTATGTAATTGATTAGGCATCATTGGGTGGTAATTTTTCTCTAACTGTGCGTTCAGATCTTATTTCCCATACTTTGTGATGTGTTAAAAACCTGCCAGTGATCTGATCCTGACCAAAGATGTTAGGATTGTCTCATTGCCAGAGGCCATATAGACATTAAGAATACACGGATGGCATTTGTGTCCATAAACTGTCTACTTTCTGCGTATTGTGCATTCTGTTTGTGTTCTTCTCAAAGCAATGCCTTTCTTCTGGTTCTTGTCTCCTATTTCCCTATTCTAGGATAGCTCTTTAGAACATCCTGTCTCTCCAATAGTTGTATTTCCCATTTTCTCCTGAAACCTTCCCATGTGCCTTAAAACTTCCATTACTTTTCATTTTTTGTAAACATACAAAATAAAAAGTGTTGAGTCAAATGTTCCCTTTTGCTCTTTGCCCTGTCTCTGCCTCTTTTGAATACGACAAAATCTGTCCAGGACGACAGATGTATTTTTTTTTCTTGTATTTTGTTACAAATCCTAGACTTTTGCCGTTGTTACTCAGTGCAGCCCCTTCTCATGATTTTTACTGGTTGTTGCTTTGCAGGGGCTAATCCTCATCTTCACATTTCAGCATCATGTCCAAAATGCTTTCATTTAAATTAAAGCACTTTGTTTTTCACTTGGTTCTCGGAACTTAATGTCTTTTATTCATTATATTAGCTACTTCTTTTCAGTTTCTTTGTTGATTTCTTTTTAATTTCCTTGTTCTTATACTTCTTTGCCTATTTATATCACCTCTTGGATATCTTCCTTAGCTTCAAGGCTTTTATCTTCCCTCTACTTATAGGCATCCTGAATGTGAGATTTATGTGTCCACTTGAAGCAATATTTCCATCCGGATACATAATAGTCTTTTTTTAAACTATTTAAAACTATTTTAAACTTTTTTTAAACTGTTTAAAATTGTGTCCTAATTTTCTGCTTCATTAGCTCTCTTCCTTGTTGACTTTGTTTCTTATAATGCATGCTGCTTTCTCAGTGACAGGAATTAGCAGTAACTTGTAGGACCTTACTTCTTCAAAGATAGAATATGATCTATTTCCACCCCTGGCTCTCTACAACTGAAGAGTCCCAGGATCAAAGTGAAACAGTATTAGTCATTTTGTATTGAAGCTTTTGTACTGATTGTAGTCCACATATTTATGACATGAAACAAATCTAATTCCATAGAAATTAAAAGATTTTTTAACTAAATATCTTACTGGTGTTCTCATCTATAAAACCATATAGCTATAGTTCAGTTTACAAAATGCATTTCAAGTTAGAAATGTTAATTTTCATTTAAGCCATCAGCTTAAATTTAGAAGAAATGGTATGATTTAATTAAATATAGTTAATTTTTTAAATTTAACTTTTCACGTGTACATGCGAGTGTGGTGTATTATGTGTGGGGTGCAGGTGGGCATGCTTGTGTATGTGTACACACAGATCAATATCTTATGTCTTCTTCTGTGTGAAAGATACTTATTTTAATCATTTATGTTTACAGTTGAAACTCATGGTTAACTTAGCTATAAGTTTTAATCCTTTAGGAAGGTGGAGAATTCTATCTATGCCCCTCTCTGTTTGGCTATAGTTGGGTACAAACAAAACATTTTTGAAGTCCAGTATTCCTGATGCTGAATTCTATTAGTGTTCGATTTCTGAAGTTCTGTTGCATTTTTATTTTGACAGTGTTTTTTTTTAATAAGAGTTCTAGATTGACAGTTTTTTAATTTCATATGTTATATGTGTTGCTCATGTGTTTTCTGCATTACATTGTGTATGTTGAAGCACCTGCTACCTTTATTTCCTTTCTCTGAGAAGTATCCCTCTCTCATCTGTGGTTTCCTTTAAGACTTTCTGTTTGTGTGTGGTTTTAGCAGGCATAGATCATTGACTAGTATAGGTTTCTGATAACTGTTCATTTAAGATGCTCTCTACAGCTTTGCTCTGCTTTTGTTTGCCATAGTCAGCCATAAATCTCAGTATTTTTCACACAAGGAGTACCATAGTGATACCAAAGAGTAGATTTGATTACTCAGAGATGGCTTCTGAGTAATGGGTAAGTACTGTATAAGGCGTAGATACGCTGTACAGTGGGAGATATTCACATCCAGGATAGAAGAAGAGCTTGATGGTTACAGTACCCATCAGACCAGTCAGTACACAATTTTAGTCTTATATATAATTAATGAAAATATAGAAAGCAAAACTTGAGAAAATGAGACCAACCTGAATAGGAACAGTTTTTCAACATGCCGCAGGTACGCTTCCGCTAATAAAACCACTGTATTAAAATGCTTAAAGATTCACTTAATATTGGAAAACTTATCATAAAGTAGAAACATCTGAGTTAAGTCATTGTTAGGGGTGCTTTGTGTTAAAATCTCTCTGCCTCTGTTGCTCTGTTTTTTTGGTTTTTGTCTTTTTGAAATAAGAACAGATTTGATCAACCTTCTGTCAGTATATTTGGACTATTGGTGATTTTCCTTCTTTTTTCTTTTTTTCTTTTATTTTTTTAAAACATTTTTTTAATTTTACATACCAATCCCAGTTTCCTCTCCCCACCCGCATCTTCTACCCTCCACTCCACGCACCTCTCCATCCACTCCTCAGAGATGGTGAGGCCTCCCATGGGGAGTCAATAAAGTCTGTCATATCACTTGAGACAGAATCAAGGCCATCCTCCCTGTGTCTAGACTGAGCAAGGTATTCCCCTCCCCCATAGGGAATGGGCTCCCAAAGCCAATTCATGCCCTAGGGATAAATACTGGTTCTATGGCCAGTGGCCCTACAGACTGCCCAAGCCACACAGCTATCACTTACATTCAGGGGGCCTGGTTAGGTCCTATGCAGGTTTCCCAGTTGTTAGTCCAGAGTCTGTGAGCTCCCTGTATTTCGGATCAGCTGTTTCTGTGGCTTCCCCATCATGGTCTTGACCCCTTTGCTCATATTATCGCTCTTCTCCCTCTATGACTGGATTTTAGGAAATCTGCCTAGTGCTTAGCTTTGGATCTCTGTTTCTGCTGCCATCAGTTGCTGGATCAAAGTTCTATGATGACAAGGTAGTCATCAATCTGACTACAGGGCAAGGCCATTTTAGGCACCTTCTCCACTATTGCTTAGGTTCTTAACTGGGATCATCCTTATGGATTCCTGAAAATGTCCCTAGTGCCAGGTTTCTCACTAACCCCATAATGGTTCCCTCTATCAAGATATCTCTTTCCTGGCTATCCTTCTCTGTCCTTCCCCCAACTCAGCCTTCCTGTTCCCTCATGTTTCTACCCCTCCTCTCTTCCCTCCTCCCTTTCTCCCTTCCTCAGTCCCCTTCTGCCCTCCCACCTACCCAACCCACTCCTAATATACTTAGGAGATCTTGTCTATTTCCCCTTCCCAGGGGGATTCTCGTATGTCTCTCTTAAGGTTTTCCTTGTTTCCTGGCTTTCCTGGGGTTGTAGACTGTAGCCTGGTTATCCTTCGCTTTATGTCTAATATCCACTTATGAATGAATACATTTTGTGTTTGTCTTTCTGGGTCTGGGTTACCTCACTCAGGATGGTTTTCTCTAGTGTCATCCATTTGCCTGCAAATTTCAAGATGTCATTGTTTTTTTTTTTTTTACTTCTGAGTAGTACTCCATCCTGTAAATGTACCACATTTTCTTTATCCATTCTTCGGTTCTGGATATTATGAATAATACTGCTATGAACATAGTTGAGCAAATATCTCTGTGGTATCACTGTGTATCCTTTGGGTAAATGCCCAGGAGTGGTATTGATGGGTCTTTAGGTAGATTGATTCCCAGTTTTCTGAGAACCTGCCATGCTGATTTCCAAAGTGGCTGTATAAGTTTGCATTCCCACCAGCAATGGAGGAGGGTTTTTCTTACTCCGCATCCACTCCAGCATAAACTGTCATTAGTGTTTTTGATCTTAGCCATTCTGACAGGTATAAGATGGTATCTCAGAATCGTTTTGATTTGCATTTCCCTAATGGCTAAGGATGTTGAACAATTCTGTTGAGAATTCTGTTTAGATCTGTACCCCATTTTGGTGTTTTGATGTCTAGTTTTTGTTAAATTTTGGAGATCAGCACTCTATCAGATGTGGGGTTGGTGAAGATCTTTTCCCATTCTGTAGGCTGCTGTTTTGTCTTGTTGACTTTGTCCTTTGTCTTACAGAAGCTTCTCAGTTTCAGGAGGTCTCATTTATTTATTGTTAATCTCAGTGTCTGTGCTCTAGGTGTTATATTCAGAAAGTGGTCTCCTGTGCCAGTACATTCAAGGCCACTTCTCACTTTTTCTTCAGTGAGGTTCAGTGTGGCTGGATTTATATCGAGGTCTTTGATCCATTTCGACTTAAATTTTGTACATGGCAATAGATACGGATCTATTGGCATTCTTCTACATGTTTACATTCAGTTATGCCAGCACCATTTATTGACAATGCTTTGTTTTTTCCGTTGTATAATTTTAGCTTCTTTGTCAAATATCAGGTGTTCATAGGTTTGTGGATTAATATCAGGGTCTTTGATTCGATTCCATTGGTGCACCTGTTTTTGTGTCAGTGCCAACCTGTTTACATTACTCTAACCCTATAGTAAAGCTTCAAGTCAGGGAGAGTGATGCCTCTGGAAGTGCCTTTATTGTACAGGATTGTTTTGGCTATCCTGTCTTTTTTTTCATATAAAGTTGATTATATGTGAAGAATTGTTTTGGGATTTTGAAGGGGGTTGCATTGTATCTGTAGATTGCTTTTGGTAAGATTGCCAGTTTTACTCTGTTGATCCTACCTATTCAAGAGCATGGGAGATCTTTACATTTTCTGATATCTTCTTCAATTCTTTCTTCAAAGGCTTAAAGTTCTTGTTATACAGGTCTTTCACTTGTTTGGTTAGAGTTACTCCAAGATATCTGACATTGTTTGTTGCTATTGTGAAGGGTGATGTTTCTCAGATTTCTTTCTCAGCCTATTGAACGTCTGTATATAGGAGGGCTACAATTTTTTTGAGCTGATCTTGTGTTCTGCCACATTACTGAAGGTGTTTAGCAGCTGTAGGAGTTCCTTGGTAGAATTCTTCAGGTTATGTATGTACACTATCATATCATCTGCAAATAGTGAAAGTTTGACTTCTTCCTTTTCCATTTGTATCCCCTTCTGATGTGAGATTCCCCTCCCTTCTGTATGCTGTGAATACCCATTGGTTAATAAAGAAACTGTCTTGAGCCTGTGAAAGGGTAGAATGGAGCGAGGCAGGGAAAACTAAACTGAATGCTAGGAGAAAGGAGGTGGAGTCAAAGAGAAGCCTTGGAGCCACTGCCAGAGACAGACATTCTGAAACTTTGCCGGTAAGCCACAGCCACGTGGTGATACACAGATTAATAGAAATGGGTTAAATTAAGATGTAAGAGCTAGCTAAAAATATGCTTAAGCTATTGGCCAAGCAGTGATTCAAATTTCTGGGTGATTATTTCGGGTCTGGGCAGCCAGGAACAAACAAGCGGCCTCTCCTACAACACCCTTCATCTCCTTTTGTTGTCTTATTGCTCTAGCTAGAAATCTGAGTACTATATTGAATAGATATGGAGAGAATTGACAACCTTTTCTTGTTCCTGATTTTAGTGGAATCGTTTTGATTTTCTCTCTATTTAATTTGATGCTGGCTGTTGACTTGCAATATATTGCCTTTGTTACATTTAGGTATGTTCCTTGTTTCACTGGTCTCTCCAAGTCCTTTATCATGAGTAGGTGTTGAATTTTCTCGAAGGCTTTCTCAGCATCTAATGAGATGATCACATGGTTTTCTTCTTTCATTTGGTTTATATGGTGGATTACATTGACAGATTTTCGTATGTTGAACCATTGCTGCATCTCTGGGATGCAGCCTACTTGATCATGGTGGATGGTTTCTTTGATGTGTTCTTAGATTTGGTTTGCCAGTATTTTCCTGAGTATTTTTGCATCAATGTTCATGAGGGAATTGGCTCATAATTCTCTTTCTTAGTTGAGCCTTTGTTTGGTTTGGGTATCAGGGTAACTTTATCCTTGTAAAAAGAGTTTGGCAATGTCTGTTCTTTTTCTATTGTGTGGAACAATTTGAGGAATATTGGTATTAGCACTTCTTTGAAATTCTGGTAGAATTCTGTGCTTAAATCATCTGACCCTAGGCTTTTTTTTTTTAATTTTTATTTTTTGGTTGGGAGACTTTTGGTGACTGCTTCTATTTCTTTAGGTATTATAGGTCTATTTAATTTGTTTATCTGGTCTTGATTTAATTTTGGTATGTGGTACCTATCCAGAAAATTGCTCATTTCCTTTAAATTTTCTAATTTTGTGAAGTACAGGTTTTTGAAGTATGACCTGATGATTCTCTGGATTTCCTCAGTGTTACTTGTTATGTCCCTTTTCCTTTCTGATCCTGTTAATTTGGATATTATCTCTCTGCCTTTTTGTTAGTTTGGATAAGGGTTTGTCTATCTTGTTGATTTTCTTGAAGAACCAACTCTTTGTCTCATTGATTCTTTGTATTGTTTTGTTTGTTTCTATTTTATTGATTTCAGCCCTCAATTTGATTATTTTCTGGCATCTATTCATTCTGGGTGAGTTTGCTTCTTTTTATTCTAATACTTTCAGATGTGCTGTTGAGTCGCTAGGGTGAAATTTCTCCAGATTCTTTATATAGGAACTTAGTGCTATGATCTTTCCTCTTAGCACTGCTTTCAAAATGTCCCTTAAGTTTGGGTATGTTGGCCAGGTGGTGGTAGTGTACACCTTTAATCCCAGCACTTGGGAGGCAGAGGCAGGGGGATCTCTGTGATTTGAGGCCATTATGGTATACAGAGTTTGTTCCTGGATAGCTAGGGCTGTTACACAGAGAAACCCTGTCTCAAAAAACAAAACAAAACAAAAGTTTAGGTATGTTGTGCATTCGTTTTCACTGAATTCTAGGAAATCTTTAATTTCTTTCTTTTATTTCTTCCTTGACCCAGGGGTGATTCAGTTAAGCATTGTTCAATTTCCATGAGTTTGTGGGCTTTCTGAAATTAGTGTTTTTGTTGAATTCTACTTGAAGCCATGGTGATCCGATAAAATACAGAGGTTATTTATTTATTTTTTTTGTATTTGTTGAGGTTTGATTTGTCACTGAGTATGTAGTTGGTTTTAGAGAAGGTTCCATGGTGTGCTAAGAAGAAGGTATATTCTTTTGTTTTGGGTGGAATGTTCTAGAGATGTCTGTTAAACTCCTTTGAGTCATAACATCTGTTACGTCCTTTATTTCTTTGTTAAGTTTGTATCTGGAAGTCCTGTCTAGTGGTGGGAGTAGGGTATTGAAGTCTTCTACTACTAGTGTGTGGAGTTTGATGCTTGATTTAAGCTTTAGTAATGTTTCTTTCTACAAATTTGGGTACTCTTATATTTGGGGCATAGATACTAAGAATTGAGACTTCATCCTGATGGATTTTTTCTGTGACAAATATGAAATGTCCTTCTTAATCTCTTTTGATTATTTTTAATTTGAAGTCTATTTTGTTAGATATTAGAATAGCTACACCAGCTTGTTTCCTAGGTCCATTTGTTTGGAAAATCTTTTCCCTACCCCTTACTCTGAGGTAATGTCTGTCTTTGAAGTTGAGGTATGTTTCTTATATGCAGCAGAAGAATGGAACCTGTTTTCCTATCCATTCTTTTAGCCTGTGTCTTTTTATAAGTGAATTGAGACCATTGATAGTAAGAGGTATTAATGACCAGTGATTATTAGTTCTTGTTGTTTTTGGTTTTGTTGTTGTTGGTAGTATTATGTGTGTGTTTCCCTTCTTTGGGTTTTCCTGGTGTGGGATTGTCTATTGTCCATGTTTTTATGGGTGTAGCTAACTTCCTTGGGTTGGAGTTTTTCTTCTAGTACTTTTTGTAGGACTGGATTTGTGGATAGGTATTGGTTAAATTTGGTTTTGTCATGGAGTGTCTTGTTTTCTCTTTGATTGGTGATTGAAAGTTGCTGGGAATAGTAGTCTGTGCTCACATCTGTGTTTTCTTAGTGTCTGCAGAACGTCTTTCTAGTACCTTCTGCGTTTCAGAGTTTCCATTGAGAAGTCTGGTGTAATTCTGATAGGTTTGCCTTTATATCCTTTGCAGCTCTTAATATTCTTTCTTTATTCAGTATCTTTAGTGGCCAGGGGACTTTGTTTTTTGTCTTGTCTATTTGATGTTCTGTAAGCTTCTTGTACTTTTATAGTCATGTCCTATTTTTGGTTCTGAAAGTTTTCTTCTATGATTTTGTTGAATATATTTTCTGTACCTTTGAGCTGGAGTTCTTTTTCTATCCCTATTGTTTTTCCATTTGTCTCCTAGGTGTTTTCATTGTCTTCTAGATTTCCTGGATGTTTTGTTTTAAGAATTTGTTGTATTTAACATTTTCTTTGAACAGTGAATGCATTTCCTCTATTGTACCTTCAATGTCTGATATTCTCTCTTTTGTATCTCTTGTATTCTGTTGATTATGCTTGTATCTTTAGTTCCTGAATTACCCAGAATTCCCTTGGTTTTTCTCCCCTCTATTACAGTTTTCAAGTCGTGAACTGTTTCCCTCACCTGTTTCATTGTTTTTCCTTGGTGTTCTTTGCTTTCTTTAAGGGATTTGTTGATTTTTTCCAATTTTTTGTTTGTCTTTTCCTTCACTTTTTAAAGGGAATTTTTGATTTACTCTTTAAGGGCCTATATCATCTTCATATAGTTATCTTTAAGGGTTTTTTTTTTGTTTCATCCGCTTTGAGATGTTCAGTTCTTGCTGATGTTGTACCACTGGTTTCTAGGGCTGCTATTGCCTTGGAAACTCCTTCAGCCAATAACCTTTAAGCTACTGACCCACTTTGGGCATAGTATCATGTACTATAAAAGAGTGCATGGCATGGAAATTAAACAATGCTCACCTGAATCATCAATGGGTAAAGGAAAAAATAAAGGGGGAAATTAAAGACTGCATAAAATTCAGTGAAAATGACCACACAACATACCCAAATTTATGGATCACAATGAAAGCAGTGTTAAGAGGCAAGTTCATAGCACTAAATGCCTACATAAAGAAGCCGGAAAAATCCTACACTAGTGAATTAACAGAACATTTGAAAACTTTAGCACAAAAAAAAGCAAACTCACCTAAGAGAACTAGACGGCAGGAAATAATCAAATTGAGAGCTGAAATCAACAAAATGGAAACAAAGAAAACAATACAAAGAATCAATGAGACAGAGAGTTGGTTCTTTGAGAAAATCAACAAAATAGACAAACCTTTATCCAAACTAACCAAAAAGCAGAGAGAGAATATCCAAATTAACAAAATCAGAAATGAAAAGGGGGACATAACAACAGACACGGAGGAAATACAGAGGATCATCAGGTCATATTTTGAAAACCTGTACTCCACAGAATTGGAAAACTTAAAGTTAATGGACAACTTTCTAGATAAATATCACTTACCAAAATTAAATCAAGACCAGATAAGTAAATTAAACAGACCTATAACTGCTGAAGAAATAGAAACAGTCATCAAAAGTCTCCCAACCAAAAAAAGCCCAGGAACAGATGGTTTCAGCTCAGAATTCTACAAGACTTTCAAAGATGAACTAATACCAATGCTCCTCAAATTATTCCATACAAGAGAAACAGAGGGGACATTGCCAAACACTTTTTATGAGGCTATAATTATCCTGATACCCAAACCACAGAAAGACATTACTAAGAAAGAGAATTACAAACCAATCTCACTCATGAACATTGATCCAAAAAATACTAAATAAAATACTAGCAAATTGAATCCAAGAACACATCAGAACCATCATCCACCATGACCATGTCGGCTTCATACCACAGATGCAGGGATGGTTCAACATAAGAAAATCTGTCAATGTAATCCACCATATAAACAAGCTGAAAATTAAAAACCACATGATCATCTCATTAGATGCCGAAAAAGCATTTGACAAAACACAACATCCCTTTATGATGAAGGTCTTGGAGAGAGCAGGGATACAAGGAATATACCTAAACATAATTAAGGCAATATGCAGCAAGCCAATAGCCAACATCAAACTAAATGGAGAGAAACTCCCAGCGATTCCACTGAAATCAGGAACAAGACAAGGTTGTCCACTCTCTCCATATCTATTCAATATAGTTCTTGAGGTCCTAGCTAGAGCAATAAGACACCAAAGGGATATCAAGGGGATATAAATTGGAAAAGAAGAAGTCAAACTCTCACTGTTTGCGAATGATATGATAGTTTACATAAGTGATCCCAAAAATTCTACCAAGGAACTTCTACAACTCATAAACACTTTCAGCAATGTAGCAGGATACAAGATTAACTAAAAAAAAAAAAAATCAGTAGCTCTCCTGTATACAGATGATAAAAGGGCTGGGGGAGAAATCAGAGAATCAACACCCTTCACAATAGCCACAAATAACATAAAATATCTTGGAGTAACTCTAACCAAACAAGTGGAAGACTTGTATGACAAGAACTTTAAATCTTTGAAGAAAGAAATTGAAGAAGACACCAGAAAGTGGAAAAATCTCCAATGCTCATGGATAGGCAGAATTAACATAGTAAAAATGGCAATCTTACCAAAAGCAATTTACAGATTCAATGCAATGCCCAGCAAAATCCCAGCAAAATTCTTCAAAGACCTCGAAAGAACGATACTTAACTTCATATGGAAAAGCAAAAAACCCAGGATAGCCAAAATAATCCTGGGTTTATTTTGATAATAAAATAAATAAACAATAAAAGAACTTCTGGAGGCATCACAATCCCTGACTTCAAACTCTGCTACAGAGCTACAGTACTGAAAACAGCCTGGTATTGGCAAAAGAACAGACAGGAGGACCAATGGAACCGAATAGAAGACCCGTGTATCAATCTACACATCTTCGAACACCTGATCTTTGATAAGAAGCAAAAAATATCAGATGGAAAAAAAGAAAGCATATTTAACAAGTGGTGCTGGCATAACTGGATATCAAGATGTAAACAATGAAAATAGACCCATATCTATCGCCATGCACAAAACTCAAATCCAAATGGATCAAAGACCTCAACATAAAGCCAGCCACACTGAACCTTATAGAAGAGAAAGTGGGAAGTACACTTGAACTCATTGGCGCAGGGAACCACTTCCTAAATATAACTCCAGCAGCATAGACACTGAGAGAAACAATAAATGGGACCTCCTGAAACTGAAAAGCTTCTGTAAAGCAAAGGACACCGTCAACAAGACAAAACGACAGCCTACAGAATAGGAAAAGATCGTCACTAACCCCACATCAGACAGAGGTCTGATCTCAAAATTCAAAGAACTGAAGAAATTGGACATCAAAAGATCACATAATCCAATAAAAAAATAGAGTACAGACCTAAACAGAGAACTCTCAACAGAGGAATCTAAACAGGCTGAAAGACACTTAAGGAAATATTCAACATCCTTAGTCATCAGAGAAATGGAAATCAAAAGAACTCGGAGATTCCATCTAACACCTGTAAGAATGGCCAAGATCAAAAATACTGATGACAACTTAAGCTGGAGAGGTTGTGGGGGAAAAGAGAACACTTCTGCATTGCTGGTGGGAATGCAAGCTGGTACAATCCCTTTGGATGTCAGTGTGGCGATTTCTCAGAAAAGTAGGAAACAACCTTCCTCAAGACCCAGTAATACCACTTTTGGGTATATATCCAAAGGATGCTCAATCGTGCCACAAGGACATGCGCTCAACTATGTTCATAGCAGCTTTGTTTGTCATGGCCAGAACCTGGAAACAACCTAAATGCCCCTTGACCAAAGAATGGATAAAGAAAATGTGATACATTTACACAATGTAGTACTACACAGCAGAAAAAAATAACGGCAGCTTGAATTTTGCAGGAAAATGGATGGAGCTAGAAAACATTATTTTGAGTGAGGTAACCCAGACACAGAAAGACAATTATCCTGTATACTCACTCATAGGTGGTTTTTAAACATAAAGCAAAGAAAGCCAGCCTACAAACCACAATCCCAGAGAACTTAGACAACAATGCAGGCACTAAGAGAGACTTACATAGATCTAATCTATATGGGAAGTAGAATGTAGAAAAGACAAATCTCCTGAATAAATTGGGAGCATGAGGACCTTGGAGGATTGTAGGGGGAAGGGAGAGGCAGGGAGGGGAGCAGAGAAAAATGTAGAGCTCAATAAATATCAATATGTATACATATAAGAGTGCACGGGCCTATAGGCTGCTGGCTTAGGTTCTAGTTCCCAGTGCGTGCAGAGGTCTGTGCATTGCTATTATTTCTTTGAGTTCATCCCCTAATAAATAAACCTTTGTTATACCCCATTCTGGGCTATTTTGGAAGTCTTTGGCATGCCAACATGCCATATTGCTCTTTATGATGTTGAATGTATTCTTACCCTATCATCTATCCATCTCTTCCTCCAACTGGTGCTTGTGGGGATTGTTACTTAGGTGGTTGCTCTTCCTCCAGCTGCAGGTGGGGCCAAAGTTTTGGTGGTTGCTCCTCCAGGTATAGGCAGAATCAAGGCTATGTTGGTCACAGATGTGGTGAGAAATGGTTGGGGTGTTGGGAGGCTGCTTCCAGGTCTTTGGGACTTTGCTGGGTTGGGATGGGGTGCAGAATGTGCCTCCGGGGGCTAGGGCCTAGAAAGCAGGGCCCTGTGTTGTTTTTTTTCTAATGTTATTTCTAGAACCACTTTTTAATTAATGGATAGATTAATGAAATCATAGTCAATTTTGTTAGATATTTTGGATTTTAATTATAATATTGAGGAGGAGTCATTAATGTGCATTATGTACTGATAGATTTCAACTCAAAAACATTGTGTTTCTTGACTTTTTTGTCAATTAGTTACATGAGTCATCTTTTTTCTGGCCAATGAAATCATTGTAAATAATGATTAAGGTCTGAACTAACTTTACTAGTGTTCATAGTAGTTATGAGGCCTCTTGGGTTTGAGCTCTTCTGAAAATGGAATTTAAATAAGTCATTCTGGTGCATTTAATGCAGGTAAGTTGTGGCTTGGCTGATGGGTTTTGATTTTTGGTAGTTCAGGGAATAGCAATAAGTGTTCTAAATTGGTAACATAGCATCAGGGTGTTAGTTTATAGTGGTTGGAATAAAGTTATGGTTGTGCTAAAGTATAAACTGTGCAAATGATTTTCAAGTTTTTGTTAGCTTTGTGTTTAAACATCTGAACTTAGGAACTGAAGACATTGTTTTTCAGATGTTAAATAATTTTTCTTTCATTACTAGTTATGTGAAAACATACTCCAATTTGTATTCTTTCATATTTGTAGATTATATTTATTGATTGTTTGATCGATTGTGTAGGATGGGGCACATGTGTACCACAGGATACCTATGGAGGTCATAGGACAACTTAGAGAGTTTGGTTCTTTCTTCCTTCCTTGCAGTTTCTGGGTATTAAAATCAGGTCATCAGACTTGGTGGCAGGTGCTTGTGTTTTATCTTTAAAAGTGAGAATATGGCTGGTGAGATGGCTCAGCAGGTAAAGGCACTTGGTACTAAGCTTGATGCCTTGAGTTTGATCCTGGAACTCAAATGGTGGAAGGAGAAACTCCTTCGAGTTTTACTCTGAAACTCCACATTCATGAATGTGCACACACATGAATAAAATCAAGTGGGCATGGTAGTAGTAATTTTTTTTGCTGCCTATTTTTTCTCTTGAGATCCTGTACTAAGCTCTTTCCATTTTATTTTCAAGGCAGGAAGGCCCTGCAGTTGTTTCTAAGGAGCCCATCTGCCTTTCGTGACTCACTTAGCAGACCGTGACACTGCGTTATTTTGATAACAAGTGTGCTTTGTGAAATTGTTTCTGCTTCCATCGTCAGTGAAGAGGGTGTCGTTTTCTTCCACATCTGAGTCCTAAATATTTTGGTTTAAATATCTGAAGTGAGTCTCTGTAATATTAGGAGTCATGCTTTTATAAACATCTAGTAGTCCCTCAGAACTTACATATACAGTCAAGATGAAGTTCACTTATCCATGCTTTTTCTTGGTAAAGAGTTTAGCTTATAGCCCAGACTGGGCTCAAAGTCATGATTCTCTTTCATTAGCTTCCTGAGTGCAGTGGTTATGCAATATCATGCCTGGTGTTTATTCATATTTTACTAATACTCATTTATTTACTTGTGTCTGCAAAATACTGTTCTATGCACAGTGTATATACATTTTAAATTTACCTTTATAATCATATGTGGTAGGTCGTTTTATTTCCCTCCTTATATGGAACAGTAATAGGAGCCTAAAGAGAAGTTAAGTAGCCTGCAAATGTCTGACAGTAGTACAGTCAGATTTTGAACATCTATGAGAGTCTGAGTGCTTAACTGTTGTAATAAGTCATGTCTCTCAGTATTGAGGCTTCAAGAGGATCCAGATTTGTATAATGGAAGTAAGAATAAGACCTGTGGGGGGCTGGAGAGATGGCTCAGTGGTTAAGAGCACTGACTGCTCTTCCAGAGGTCCTGAGTTCAATTCCCAGCAACCACATGGTGGCTCACAACCATCTGTAATGAGATCTGGTGCCCTCTTCTGGCCTGCAGGCCTATATATATACACTGTATACACAATAAATAAATAATTTAAAAAAAAAAAAAGAATAAGACCTGTGTAGTACAGGAAGTGGAAATAGGAAGTCATTGAGCCTTCCTCTCTGTAGTTAACTCTGCTGTTGTCATTATTTGGTCTTTGCATGTTTATTGGCTGCATTTGTTTCACTTAGCACCTGGTCCTTTGTTACTGCCTGTAATATGGTACTTTCAAAACCAATGTGTTTATCTCCTTGAAGATCCAGAGTCATGACCAAGAAGCATGGGTTTTCATTATTTTAATTGTAGTTTTTTTGTGAGAAAAAAAATCCTGTCATCCTTGTATAGTTTTTATTTTTCCTTTTTTTGTGAGCTATCGTCCCATCAAGTAGCTGTGGAAGTGAGTGATAGAGTGGAGGAGCAACTGGGTATTTATTATTAACTGAGTGTATACATGGGTGTTTCTTAATTTAATAGTTCCTAGGGGAAAGAACTTCAACTAAATTGAGCATCCAAATAGTAGTTTTCATGATATATATTAGGTTTTATTACAGTAGACTCAAAAAAGGGTACAAATACCAGATGTATATTATAGCTGCAAAAGCTGTAAAGAGTTTGTGACATGATGTCCTGCAGGTAGATATGTAAAAGAGCTTACTCAGTAGAATCATCTGTGTGACTCTCTCTGCAGAGCATACCCAATAACCAGTTATTTATGGAACAGTCCTTTGTTAGTGCTGCCAACTTAGGATTTCTTGGAGTAGGTTTGTAGGTGATTGGGCACCTCTGCTAGGGATGTTCTGTTTCCTTAATTGAATTTTGGATTTCTTGACTCATGGATTTCAATAAGTTAAAAAATAGTTATCTTTTGTTTTTGTATTTTTAATTATTTATGACTTTTCAGAATGCCTCTGGTTGGCCTTTTTTTTTTTTTTATCAAATTAGAGGTTTTCTGTAAAGCTTTAGAGAATTCTGAGCAGGGAGGATTGTGTATTCTTTAAGATAGAGAAGAGAGTTTGATGGAATCAGGTAGACTTTCATATGCATGCTTAGTTCACTTAAACATTTTCTGACTTTGTTTCTATAGAAAATGAAGATTTCTGTTTTCTACTCATATTCTGGTAAGAGTGACAAAGATGTGTAAGGTATAGAGTGCTTTTGAGTTATTTGTTACAAGTTTTATTATCCTGTGGTCATTTTTATCACTTTTAAAATTGATTCTTGGGGAATTTCACACTATATACCCCATCCCACTTATTTCCCAGTCCTCCCATATCTGCCCTTCACCCTTGAAGTGTCTCCCTCCCAAAGGAATACTTAAAAAGAAATAATAAAATAAAAAGAAATAAATAAAAAATAAGTAAGTCTGTTAATTAAAGAAACAAAAACCGGAGCTGGAGAGATGGCTCAGAGTTAAGAGCACTGACTGCTCTTCCAGAGGTCCTGAGTTCAAGTCCAAGCAACCACATGGTGGCTAACAACCATCTATGACATCTGGTTCCCTCTTCTGGCCTGCAGGTGTACATGCAGCCAGAACACTGTATACATAATAAATAACACCAAGAACTCTACCAAAGAACTTCTACAGCTGATAAATACCTTCAGTGAAGTGGCAGGATACAAAATCAACTCAAAAAAATCAGTAGCCCTCCTATACACAAAGGATAAAGAAACTGAGAGGGAAATCAGAGAAACATCACCTTTCACAATAGCCACAAATAGCATAAAGTATCTTAGCTTTCTTAAAATGATTATTTTATTGTTTTTGGAGTTTCTGGCACACCCCAAACAACTCTAAGGGAGATATCCTACACTTGAAACTAAGATTTTTATTTGGCAATCTATGGCTTTTTGGAAGAACATTTATATCCTGTTTAGGGGAACTCCAGTTGAACTCTCTATGTGAAAAAATACATATGAAGTTTATAAAATAGTAGGTTTCCATATGACTTCAAACATTCCTAGTGTTGTCATCATTCTCCCTGTCTCCTCCCCTGTCTTACCCTTTTGTCCCTCTTTGCCGTTAAACCTTCCTATCCATTGTTTTCCCCTTTCCCTGTATATCACCAGTGTTCTATCACCCATCTCCCTTTGGTTTATTAAGTACATGTTTAATATATATCTGTAAACTCATCCTACATTTTCTCAAATATTAACCATCACATCTCATCTATATGGAAATTAGCTTATTTCTGACGCCATAGAACTGTCCTTTTCAGTTATTAGCACTCACCCAGTGAAGAGAATTTCTTGGGGCATTCTTTTTGATGTTATCCCATAAATGGAACAGTTGCTCTTTGTTCCAGCTGACTGGACTGTTTCCAAGACTGACTTCCTCTCTGCTCAGTGTATCATCATAGTTTTCAGCCTTAATTTTCTATTTAGCTCTTGGACCTCTTCCAAGATGAGCAGTTTCTAAGCATCTTAGGTGTAGTGATCCCACCTCCCCCAAGTATTTTACCAGGTTCTAAAGATATCAGGAGGGGTGACATGAGGATTGCCAGACCATCCACTCACACTATACTATACTTTACAAAAAGAAATTTGTAAAATAAGACACTAGTTGTAACAACAGAATAAAAATAATCTAAGGTGAATCTTTTAAATCAGTGCTTTTCAAGCTATTGATGTAGCACCCGGTTTTTAATTTCCAGTCTCTTAATAACAGGGTTTATACAGCTAATACATTTGTCACATGTTTTGCTCAGATGCTTTGAAAGCATTATCTGATTACTTCTACAAAGGCTATTAAGTAGCCACTCCCAGTCCCTGTACCTATAGTAGAGCAGCATGAGTAAGATGCCTCTAACTAGTCTGTTGAGGTCACTTTGAATAACGGTGTTGATCCTAAAAACTGAGCATTGAAGCTTGGAAAAGTACATGATTTGCTTAATATTAATAACTGTTAAGTAGTTTAGTATAGGCTTATTCTAGTCAAACCAAAATTTTGTCATGTCTGAGATGAATATTACTATTAATGTATATAAATAAGAACTTCTGGGGTTGAAGTCCATGGGGACTTAGATTTTCTATATTTTGGATTTCTGAAACAGCTATGACCTACCTTTAGAATCAAGAAAAAGTCAATACATATAAAAGTAAAATATCAAAACAAGAAACAAAAGAAATGTTGTACAACAGTGAAAAGTGATAACATTTTAAAGTAGTTTGGTTTTTTGTTTCATATAATTAGAGGAATGGGTTATTTGGAGGAAGTTTGAGGACCTAAAACCTGAAAAATTGTCAGAGCCAGCGTTGACGAATGGTTTATAGGTGTAATAGTCCTTGTTTTCTGTTTGTTGGACAGTAGGAAAGAAATATTACAGATCTGGTTAATTTTTAGCAGAGATTAATTTTGGTACTTTGTAAATATTTTAAGGTATAATTTATAAGGCTATATATATATGAGTTTATAAAATATGCTAGTTGTGACATCATAGCCAGCTTTCCTTTGAGTGATGGCTTAGATGGTAGAAAAATACAGGACTATGATAAAGTGATTGAGATTAGTGTTAGTTGTGTTTGAAAATACCTCATCACTGTTTATGTGTCAGAATGTAATTTTGAGCCGGTAACTAAACTGTGTGCTTGACTGTAGCCATGGCTCTGGTTGGAGTCTCAATACTTATTCATGTTTTAACCTTGGGCTTGTTACTTAACCTCTGTCAGCCTTGGCTTCCCATTAATAAAACAGAATTAAAACAGTGCTTTCCTTCCAAGACCATCATGAAGTTTAGAAACAGTCATCTATATAGCTTTCTATGTCTCTGTGTGTGCATGTGTCGTTCTGCACAGTAGAAATGTGGACTAATGAGCTTTAAATAAAGACATATGTTGCCTCTGTTTTCATGATTGGAAGACATTTCGTAAAATGTGTTTAACAACTATGAGAAAATGGTTTTAAAATACCAACAGGGGGTGGAGAGATGACTCAGAGGTTAAGATCACCGGTTGCTCTTTGAGAGGTCCTGAGTTCAATTCCCAGCAACCCGATGGTAGCTCATAACCATCCATAATGAGATCTGCTACCCTCTTCTGGCCTGCAGGCATACATGCAGGCAGACCACTGTATATAGAATGGATAAATAAATCTTAAAAAATAAAATATCAACATTGTCATGGTTGGTATCAGAAAAAGTCACACTTATTTTTTTTTTTTGTTTTGTTTTTAGTTTCTCGGGACTAAAGGATTTTACATATGTTTAACATACTGTTTTCTCTTTTATAGTTTATCAGAGAAGATATGAAATATAAAGATGCTACAAATAAACATAGTCATCTGCACAGAGAAGATAAGCACATAACTGTTGAGGATTTGTGGAAACAGTGGAAAACATCAGAAGGTAAGACTGTGCAATGCTCTGAAGTCTCAGCTTGTCTGTTTCTGCTCTGCTTGGCACTGGTAGCCCTACTAATTGCATATATTTTAATGAAATACCATAATATCATATATCTGTGAGAATATTTACATTAAAACTTCTCTTAGATCCATTAAGTTACAGGCTATTTTTAGATAATTTGATATATTAGACTGAGCAAGATAATGTCTGTTTGAGCTTATTGTGTGAGCTATTAAATGGTATTATAAATGTTTTATCAAATGAAAGAAAAAAGGAAACTAAATTTTTCTTGTTAGTTGTGAATAATGCCTAAGTCTTCAGGAGCCCAGGAATTTTAAGCTTTTCCTGAAGTCCTCTGTGAACCCTGCTAATGCTGTAGTCGACCTTGTGCATTAAGGCTGTGCTCCAAGACCTCCAGAGGAAACATCCTATGCTGTTTCTTCAGTGAAGAAACACTTCTTCAATGAAGTATAATTCGTAAGTTAGGCACAGTAAGAGATTAACAGCAACAATAAGTAACACAGTAGAACAATGTATTATAATAAATAACAATGTATTATAAATAAAAGTTCTTGATGTGGCCCTTTTTAGCTGTAACAGAGAAGGTAGCATGTACTGTGTGGATACTCTAGACAAAGGAATAATTACTGTTCCTGACAGAAAAGCACAATATTTTTTATACTACTAAGAATACTCATTTAACACTTAATGGGTTGTTAGTTTCTGGAATTTTCCATCAGTATTTTTCTCACTGAGATGAAATGTTGGTAACTGAAATTACAAAGAAGTGAAACTATAAATGCCCAGGCTTCAGTGGTAACAGATATTGGACACAGACATGGTCCTCAGCAGCAGCTTGGCAGGGAAGATACCATAGCCCCAGGTTATAGTGCAGACCACTCAGATTGGTATGGCTCTAGCAGTAGCTGTTCCCTCAGGCCTCAACATGGTCACAGGTGGCATACCAGAACCCTGGGATTCTTGTGCCCTTTGCCGGCAACATGGACATCAACACAGACCCTGGCTGTGGTAGGGCCATTGACCCAGACGTGATCCACGGCCACAGCTCAGGCCCAGCTGACACCATGGCCCCAGTGGCAGCACAGGACACCTAGTCATTGCCCCTGCTGCAGGGTGGATTATTACTATTTTTTTAAATAAACACTATTTTTAGATAATTCTAGGAAAAGTCCAATTCCATGTATTTAGTTTTTACTTAGCTGTTTGTTTGTTTTAAGACAGGGTCTCTCTGTGTATCCCTGGCTGTCCTGGAATTGTCTCTGTAAACCAGGCTGGCCTCCAACTCAGAAATCTGCTTGCCTCTGCTTTTGGAGTACTGGGGTTAAAGGTGTGAGCCACCACCACTCAGCCTTGCTTAGCTTTTTTTTTTTTTCCATATATTGTTTTGTTTTATTTTTTCCATTCAAGAACATAATTAAAGATAAAAAAAATTTTTTTTTCCTTTCTTCCCCTTCTCCCGGTCCTCTCCCACTACCCC
>PVIU01019631.1:0-35795 GCA_004026605.1 Ondatra zibethicus
ACATTCTCTCGGGAATAGATTGGTGTTACCAGGAGTGAGTGTGTCTCATTGTTGCGAAACTACGAAACTCTAGATTATATTAAAGGCCATTTTCTACAGCTCCTTGAAGAGGTTGAAGATTATCTATCTATACTGAATATAATCTCTATGTATCTAAAGAACCTGATTAGTCTAATCATAAATATAACAAACATAGATGTATGGTGTAGGAGGGTCCTTCTGTATTTGGGTTGCTTTTATTGGTTAATAAAGAATCTGCCTTGGCCTTCTGATAGGGCAGGACTTAGATAGACAGGATAAAGAGAACAGAATGCTGGGAAGGGGTCAGAGCCAGAGAGAGCTGCCCGCCATGAAGCCTGCCAGGTCAGAGATGCTGAATCTTTCCCGGTAAGCCACGACTAGTGGCAACACACAGATTATTAGAAATGGGTTAAACAAATATGTGAGAGTTAGCCAATAAGAGGCTAGAGTTAATGGGCCAGGCAGTATTTCAATGAATACAGTTTTCCGTGTAATTATTTCGGGTACACACCGGGAGCCAGGTAGCACAAGAGGCCCTGCGCCGGGAACCAGGCACTGGGAACGCAGCCCGAGCCCCTCATTGCAACAGGTTTCTCTGTGTAACAGCCCTGGCTGTCCTGGAACTCCCTTTGTAGACAAGGCTGTCCTCGAACTCAGAAATCTGCCTGCCTCCAGGTTTCCCCATAAACTTCATGCTGGTAAAGAGAAGTCGAGAGGCTAACCCAGCCAGAAGGGAGACTGTTTTCTTGGAAAGAGATTCACAACTTGTCAGACTACAGAAGAGACAGTAGTGGTCTGACCACACGCTGTCCTAGACTGCTTAGATAGGTGTGACTCTGGCCCTCCACTTAAACCTTAATCTCCCATCAGGACCTCAAAGATGGACAGGGCGGGGCACTGGATCTCTTTGTCCCTTTTCCCGGTGTGGCCACACTGAATAAGTCTTTTTTCTCTTCCACTATGAATTTAGTTCTTTTAACTAGCTTACTGAGTACAGCTGCTAAGCCTGGCTTGCTGGGGCACAGGCTGGGCTTCTAAGTCCAATAATGGGCACAGCAGAACGACAGAGTGATGAGCCTATTGACCCCAAAGATGTATTCACTCATTCATTCATCTATCCATCCATCCATTCATTTTTGGTTTTTCAAGACAGGGTTTCTCTGTGTATCTTTTTTTTAATATTTATTTATTTATTTATTATGTATACAATATTCTGTCTGTGTGTATGTCTTGCAGGCCAGAAGAGGGCACCAGATCTCATTACAGATGGTTGTGAGCCACCATGTGGTTGCCGGGAATTGAACTCAGAACCTTTGGAAGAGCAGGCACTGCTCTTAACCTCTGAGCCATCTCTCCAGCCCCTCTGTGTATCTTTGATGCCTGTCCTGGCTGTAGGCCATACTGGCCTCAAACTCACAAAGATCTGCCTGCTTCTGCCTCCTGAGTGCTGGGATTAAAGGCGTGAGCCACCACCGCCCGGCAGATGTATTTATTTTTAAGTCTATGGGTATTTTGCCTGCATGTATGTCTGTGCACCATGTGCACGCAGTGCCCACAAGAAGGCAGCAGATCCTCTGGAACTGGAGTTACAGGGGGTTGTTAGATGCTATGTGGATGCTGGGAACCAAACCTGGGTCCTGGGTAAAAGCAACAAGTGCTTTTAACCACCAACCATCGCTCCAGCTCCAGAAAATAGATTCAGGCAAAAAGACAAAAAAAATCACCCCAAACTCCAGTGCCTAGAATGCCTAATTTAACACAAACATTTCCATTACCTCAGGCTTTCAGTCAATCTATATTTACCAACTGTCTGACAACAACAACAAGCCACGCTGTATATCCTGCCCCACATAGCTCATATTTGGCCAAGCAGGAGCTGTATCCAGGAACTGGCCCTGCTCTTCTTCCTAGCATGGTGCCTTCCTCCTCCTAAGTTCACTCCTACCTCAACTTCTAGTTGCTATCAAAGCCATGTCCTTGTTAGGTTTCTTTTTAACCTCAGGCAAGATGTGGCTTTCCCTGTCAACCGCTCTTCAGCTCATCCAGCACTTCTCAGCTCACAAACCTTCAGTTTATAACCACACACTGGAGAACATCATAAGACAAGCTCCATCTTGCTCACGCTCCGTGTCCTCAGTTTAACTTTTTCTTATCTCTCCCGATGGTGGCTGGGCCTTTTCCTGTTCTCCAGAGCCCTCAATACCAGGTCGCAGTCAGTCCATGTTATCATTCATCTGGGCAAGAGGGCTTTATACCCAGGACTTCCCAGCTTAGACCTGATCTAGAGATTCTTACATATTTAGTGCATGTGGACATGTGTGGGCATGTTCATATCAAGTACACGTGTGTATAAAGTCAGAGGATAACTTGAGGGAGGTTTACCCACTAAGCCATCTCAAAGTCCCTTTTAAACTTATAGGAACTGGCATAGGAATTCTTGATTTTGAGCCAGGGTTTCTCTAGGTAGGCCTGGTTGCCCTTGAACTCACTCTGTAGACCAGGTTGGTCTTGAACTCAAAGGTCTGCTTGCCTCTGCCTCCAGAGTGTTGGGATTAAAGGCGTGTGCTACAATCATCTGGCTATTGCTATATTTTAAATGTCTTTTGAGGTCTGACTGCCTCTGCCTGCTAAGTGCTGGTATTAAAGATGTGTGCCGCCACTGCTTGGCTTGCACAGGGATTTTGATGTTGGTGGTCCACAGAAATACTGCCTTTGGTAGGCAATTTACATCATGGTTACCAATGCTCCCTGCTTTCTGCCAGATCACCCTATGTAAAAAGCTCCCACCCTCTCGGGCATAGGCTGAATGACTCAGTGTTGGAAATGATCTGTTGTCATTCTTGGTGACTTCATCCTGCTGGTGCAGTCTTTCTGGTTCTTGTGATGATGGTGAGGGCTACCTGAGTGGCCACTAACCATTGCTCAGTGCCCTGATAACACCCATGAGGTAATTCCTGCTGACCACTGAGAGAACCATGGCCTTATCGAATACCCTTTCCTTTGTGTGAGTGGGGATCAAACCCATGCCAGACAAGTGCACCACTAGTGAGTTACACTCAGCCCAATGGCTCACACCTAAAATGTAGCCTTGTGAGAAACCTTGAAGTGAGAATTCAGCTCAGCTCTACCCAGATTCTTACCATACAACTAAAGACAATATGCTGGGAATTTGTTTTGTCACAGGGGCTTGCTATACAGTTCTGTGTAGCCTGGAACTCTGTAGCCCAGGCTGGCTTCAAACTTTCAGCAACCTCAGCACCGCATATGTTGGGATTGCAGGTGTGGACCACTGTGCCCAGCTGGCATGCTGCCTTAAGCCTCTAGTTCAGGCTGATTTGTTGCAGAGCAGCAGTGCTTGTATTTATATATATCCCTGAACTCTGTTCTATCCACCGATGTTAGACTAAGTTCACCTAAGTAGAAAAAACTTTCCCTACCACTATGAGTTTTAGTAGCCTTCTTATATATGGGTTTCACCAGATTTTCTTGAGTTCTTTTTACTGTGGATATGTGTACATCTATGTGTGGGTATGTTCAAGGGAATGCAGATGCCAATCATCGAATCTTAATGGAGCTGAAGTTAGAGACAGTTGTAAGCCATCTACTTTGGAGGCTAGGAATCCAACTTGGGTTCAGTGCAAGAGAAGTATGTACTCTTAATGACTGAGCCATCTCTCCAGCCTCTGGGAATGTCTGATCTCTAACGTATTCAATAAATAGTACACAGGGCGTCTCTGCTAAGTAGCAAGATCCCATAGGTATGTATGATGGTGCACGCCTGTAATCCCAGCACTTACAGGAAGAAAGACCAGGAATTCAAGGTCAACTTCAGCTACAGTTATGTTCTGGGCCAACCTGGGCTACATGAAACCATGGCTCCAAAAACCAAAACAAACTAAACAAAACTGAGCAGAGGGTGGGCTGGGGAGTAATCTCCATAACACAGAGTAAAAGCAGAGCTAAGGATGAAAAAGCCCATGCAAACCCACTACTCTGTGAGCTAATTCCTATTTTATTTTTAAAATTTCAAGGTTTTTAGGGTTTGGAGAGATGACTCCCGAGCAACAGCACAGGCCGCTCTTGCAGAGGACCCAAGTTTGATTCCCAGCGTCCACATGGTGGCTCAGAACCTTAAGTCAATCCAGTTCCAGGGGATCTGATGCCCTCTGCAGCCCCCGTCCCCTTGATACAGACACACATGCAAACACTTTTATACATTAAAAATTAAAACTACAAATGTAACAAGCAAAGGAAAAACAGACTAGGCATGGTCTAATCTGTACGTACCATTTGCTACTCTGCCTTCAGAACTTCTGCTTGTTTTCTAATCTATTACATTTATTTATGTATCCCTTCCAACACACACACACACGTGCATAAGGGGATACCTGCAGTGATTAGTTCTCTCATTCCATGTGGGGTCCAGAGATCAAACTGTTTTTTTGTTTGTTTATTTTTGAGTCGGGTTCTGTGTGCAGCCCTAGCTGTCCTGGAACTAGCTCTTATACACCAGGCTAGCCTCAAAGTCACTGAGTTCTACCTGCCTCTTCCTCCCAAGTGCTGGGATTAAAGGTGTGCACCACCACCGCCCAGCGTGAACTCATGGTTTTATCAGACCTGGAGGCAAGAGACCCTTACATGTTGAGCCGTCTTTTCCAGCTCAAGGGAATGGGTACTTATCACTCAGGGTGGTAGCACTAGGGATCAGAATCACGGTCTTGGGAGCAGTAGGCAAATACTCTATCAAGAAGCTATAGAGCCCCAGCTCTTGTATTTTTTTGAGAGGATCTTAACATGTAGCTCAGACTAGCTTTGAACTTGAGAGGCTCCTGCCTCAGCCTCCCAAGCTGGAAAAAGATGTACCACTGTATCTGCCTGGCTTCACCTGTTAAGTCTGAGAGTCTGGGAGGTCAGAGGGCAGCCTTAGGTGTCACTCCTGACCTTCAAATGACTCCTGTCATTTGAAAGTGGGTTTCTTGGCAGAATTCTGCCTCCTTCCCCCACAGTGAATGCCTGGCTAGCTGGCCCATGAGTGTCAGGGTATTTGTCTTCCAGGCCCATGTCCTGAAGCACTGGGTTGCAGTCACACCCTCCCAAGGTCTACAGTGGATTCAGGGCGTCTGAACCCAGGCCTTCAAGCTTGCAGAGCAAAGATGTTATCCACTCAGCCATGTCTCCCTCCAGCCTTTGGCATAATCATTTGCCATGTTTCATGAATGTGAACTCTGAACTTTCATGACTTAGGGTGGGACATCTTGGACTGCAGCACAGGAGGGGTCAGTACATGTGAGTATTCGGGTAGGTGGCATGTTTGTTTAGGATTCCATGTACACTGGGTACATGGAATCCTTAACCTTTGAACAAATTTCATGATTAAAAACCAAAGGCATAATGGTATGCCTTTAATTCAGCACCTGGGAGGCAGGGCAAGGAGATCTGTGAATTTGAGGTCAGGCTGGTCTACAGAGATCCAAAGACAGCCAAGGCTACATAGAGGAATGCTGTCTCAACACAACAAAGCAAAAAGAAACCAAAACTGAGCCCTCACTCTGCCTAGCAATCGTTTCCTTCCGTTATGATTTAAAGCAGGAGCTCTCAGTGCGTCCAATCCACGCTGCACTATTGTGTCCTGAGGGACCAGGAATGGCGCCCCCCCACCCCACCCCAAGCAGTTCAAAGCTATCTTGGCACTTCAGAGCTGTTAATGTTGAATGGAGAAGCAGGGGTCTGGAACCGGCCTTCACGAAAGGAGACAACTAAGTTCCAAGGAACAAACCAGGGCATGGGTAGGGGTCAGAGGGTAGGCTCAGAACACCAGAAACTGGCACCTTCTGTACACTGGAGGGTCTAGGACAAAAAAGGTTTATTTCAGAAGCAAGAGAATCAAGCATCTTGCTTACCTAGGGCAAAGCTGAGAAACCAAGAGTGGTAAACACTCGGAATCCCAGCACTCAGCTGGAGGCAGGAGGATCCTAAATTCAAGGCCATCCTTGGCCATGGTGCGTTCAAGGCTAGCCTGAAATGCACAAGACTTGTCTCAATAATAACTCCCCCAAACAAACAAACAAACAACAAACCCAGGACTTTGCCCCTACTTTCCAGTCCAATGGCTGCTAGTTTAAGCAGTTAAGAGCAATTTGTCTATAGTCAGGCAGGATGACATCTGTCTTTAATCTTAGCATTCTGGAAGCGGAGGCAGGTGGATCTCTGTGAGTCTAGGCCAGCCTGCTCAACATAGGAGTTCCAGGATAGCCAGGGCTACATACAGAGATGCTGTCCAAAACAGAAAAAAAGGCAATCTGTTCTAAATCCCCAGCTAGAGAACAGCACAGGCCCAGTAACCTAGACCCACTAGGCCCTTCAAAGACAGCACTTCACATTCGAGTGAGGGTTCGACTGCCCACCTTCAACTGCATCCCCACCTCTAGGAAGCAAGCAGCACTTCTAGGCCGACCTCCTGCCATACAAAAGGGCCAAAGACCAACAAAGCTAATAGTTTTATGTGTTTTCAATGTGAAAATTCAAGTTCACTACCAACACCTCCCCTTGTGATTCTGAGGTGAAAGGAACAGACTACACTGCAGGTCCTTGGGCGTAGGGACAGTGGCGGTCAGTCTGCAGCTCCACTGTTAGGACACGGTGCTGCTCAGTAGGCGCCTATTACTTCTGGGCATGGGCTGAGGTATGGAGCAACCTGCCCAGCGTCCTCCCAGCTGCTAGCCAGGAGTCTGCAAACAGTATCTGGTTCCTTTCACTTTCCAGCACTCGGCTTTAGAGGGGCTGGGGATTAGTCTTCTCCCTGTTAACAAACATCAAAGACAGAAGAGGCCCAGTTCCCGGCATTTTTGTACACAGATTTCTCATAGATTTATTTCTGTGTCATGTTATATATAGACCTATTCATATATACCTTTTTTTTAATATACAATCTATATTCCCTTCCCCACCAAAATCACAAGAAGAGATATAAATCTTTCCAGGATTTCCATTGGGTTTCCTAAGACGATTAGTTAACAAAGAACCATTTCTTAACATTTCAAAAATAGCTGTTCTCAGGCTCTGGGGTCGCTGAAGTAGTACTCCCAGACCCAAGGAGACGAGGGAGGACAAGAAACAACTGTAGTGTGATGGGTTCTGGGACGAAAGTGTCAGCCACTCCCAGAACTCTAAGGCTGGGATGAAGGTGGAGGACACCCTTCCCCATGGCTTTTCAGATGCAGCCCAATAGGCACAGGGAGGGAGGAGGAACTGCAGATTAGGCATGCAGGGGTAGGCGTGGTAGAGAACACCTGTGGGTGGTGAAGAGACAGCACCCTCCATAGGACTGCCAACCTGCTCAATGACATGGGAAATGGGCACGAACAGTGCTGAGTGAAGAAAGATGAGAGCAAGCGTGGCAGGGAAGAGGAAATGGAACACAGAAGTACCAACCAAACATGACCTGTACTGGCCTTCTCCCTATAGAGGATGTGGCTTATGCTTGGGGGTGGAGGAGATGAAAAGTCATGAGCTAGGATTATCAGCTGGCCAGGGGCACAGGAAGGCTCTCTGAGGACTCCTAAGGGGTAGGCAGGAAGGCAGCTGGGACCCCACATTCCCAGGGAAGAAACAAGTCCTTTCAGTTCGACTTGGACCAAATCTTGGCGCTCCCTCGGAGTCTGGCAAGGGGAAGAGAGAGAGAGGGGATGCAAGGGATCCCCTAATTCCTGGAGGACACCCCCACTCCCGACCCCATGCAAATGACTAAAGCAAGTGGAGCAGCCAGGCTGAGGTCCCCAAGGTAAGAGTGGGGTACCCAGAAATAAGCGGCTCCCCGCACGGGCTCACCCCTTGCCCTTTGAAGCTTTCTTGCTGGGCTGGCGCTGGTTGGTGCCAGGAGCTGGTTCTCTCAGCTCTGTCAGGTGTTGCTCAGGATCCTGAGAAGTGGCCGCAGCTGCTGCTGCTGTTGTAACTTTAATGGTTTTTTTAAGGTTGGCAACCTATCAGGATGAAAGGAATGGGGGATAGCAAAGCAGGTTCCAGAACCTGACAGGTCCTGATTATCTTATCAGTTTGCCTCATCCACAAGCCAGGAGTCCAGGTTGGGGAGCTGTAGTTGACTGCGCTCCCTGCCTGCTTACCTCACTCTCGATCTGCTGCTTCAGGCCCAGCTGCTGCTCCTTGTGCTGGTTGGCACGGCTGACTTGCTCCTCAATGCCGGACAGCACAACCTCACAGCCCACGCACCTGCGGGAATCATGGTAGATGAAAAGTGTCAGCAGAAGAGGGCTGTGATCACAGACTCAATAAAGAAACGCAAGAGCAGGCCTCTGAGCTGAACTCGAAACCCTGGCCTAATCTGGGAGCCCTCACCAGGGCACCTGGGGACCAGCTTTGACAGATTATCATCAGCAAAAACCCTGGAGTTGGATAAGAAAGGGATAAGGAAGTAGTTGAGTGATACATACAACGTGGGTGGGGCCGGGGGGTGTTGGAGAAATGGCTCAGTGGTGGAGAACAAGTATTGTTCTTCCGGAGAACCTGCGCCGATTCCCAGCACCCACATCGGGTGACTCACAACCACCAATTCCAGGGGATCTGACACCTCTGGCCCTGTGAGCACCTGCACTCATCTGCACACCCACCCCTCTACCACACACACACACATGAAACAGGAGTGCCAGCCATGGTGGTATGCAACGGTGCATGCTTGTAATCTCAATACTGGGAAGAAGAGGCAGAGGATTTTGGGATACACCGTGAGATCATAATACATTTAGACAGGGATACAAAAAAAGAAAAGGAGACAAAGACCCATAGCCCATGGTGTTATGTTATGTGCCATTGTAGTAAATTCAGCCTATGACAGTGATAAGCCTCCCATTAAGAAACCTCAAGAGCACCACTCCCATTCCCTTCCCTAATTACTGCCCCAACAATCCTGCCTCTTAGCACCCAGCATCCCTGTCAAGCTTGTTCCCTTGGAAGCTTCTGGAGGAAAGTGCTGGTCTCTTTCTCTCCTCTTGGGCTAACCCTCTGCAGCCCAGCCCTGAGCTCTCCTACTTGTATAAGGAGTCAAGGCCTGACAAGTTCTCACCACTCCTGCAGGGTTCGGGCAATGGCACTGAGGTCCTGGCGCTGGATGTCCCGCCCAATACTGTAGTCAACCTCTAGCCGCTGATTGCGCTGATCCAGGGAGCCACGAAGGACATCGGCATACACAGCCTCAATCACAAGGTCTTCCAGTTGGCGCACGTTCCGAAGGGCAAGAGCCTCAAGCAACACTGCATATGGGATGCACTGGGGCCAGGGTCAGACGAGGGTTCAAAAGCAGAGAAGGTCTTTCCATAATCCTCTCCTCTTTTCCCCCTAAGGCCGAGTCCCACCTGCCTTCATCTCCTATCCCTAAGTCATTTCCTAGAAAAAGTTAGTTCTAAAGCAAAATGTGGTACCATCCAAAGAACATCAGCAGAAAAGAATAACTTTTTTTGTTCTTTACTTTTCTGGTATTTTGACACAGGTTCTCATGCTACAGCCCAGGCTGGCTTGGAACAAACTATGTAGTCCAGGCTAGACTTGATCTCACACTAATCCTTCTGCCTCAGCCTCCTAAGTGCTCAGGTGACATGAGACACGACACCAGACTCAAAAAAGACCCTCTTAAAACACATGACAGATGCTCTCCTACTAGGCCTCACTATGACATCTTCCTGGTGCCATTTCTTTGGCAGTAGCTAAGGATATTGTATTACATCAGCTTGACATCAGAGGATCATAGAAGGGGTCTGGAGTTACTGTGCTTAACACACAGACTTAGTCAAGGCATCCACAACTATGAGCCTGACTCCAGCAAAAATCACCAGGGCTCAATTCTAGTGAGCAAGTGGGAGAGAAGACTAGGGACACATGATGTACTATGACAAAAGGCTGCGACCACAGGGATACTTCTGAGATACACATGTCTTAGTTTAGCAAACAGAAGCCTGGTGCTTGCTTCATGGGAGAAGAACCCCATTTCTAGCTCTGAGGCCTAGAACTCTGTATGGCGATGAAACAGGATAGGGTCCTAGTGGCTAGTTTGACACCAAACACAAGAGATGATAACTTAGAATTCAGGTCCACACTGAGAGACTATCAGCCCTAAATGAGTGCAGTACTGAGAGTTGGTTCTGACTGAGCCAGAGGGAGGTCAATGGCTCTCTCAGGAACAAACAATAGGATGGTAGGCTTCAGGACTGTCACTTACCTTGACTTTGGCAGCCAGAGTGACAACTGAGAGATGTCGAAGCTTATTCTTCTGAGCCTCGGTAAGTGGGGGAAGGTTCCTGGCTTCAGCTAGGAAAGGAACAGAAACCCAGAAGTCTTATTATTAGCAGTTTCTTCCAAGTTTTCTGCACCATCACGATCTTAGGCTGCCCAGTTCACTTACGGCATCTAAGCAGGGCACCCCGGGAGTTTCTTCCAGGTCTCTCCAGAAACCACCCTTCTCCTGCCCCCACAGCATGGCGGCTCCAGCCCCTAGTTACCTAAGTAGTCAGCATAGGTTCCATAGGCAAACACTGTGAGCAGCCGGAAGGTGGAGGCAAAGTCGCTCTCTGCCAACTGCAAGAACATAAGGGAAGTGACAGGAAGGACCTATTTTGAACTCAACTTGTTGACCCTGTCCTTCAACAGAAACCTATCCTGGTCCACCAAGAGGCTTTTTCTGTCTCCAAACATACACCCTGCTCTAAGGGCTCACTCACTTCTCCCTCTAGCCCTTTGACATGCTACACATTGAATTCTCACTCTAAGTCAGGGTTGAAAACATTCAGTGTTCAGAGGATCACATGCAGATATCAGACATTGTAAATTATGCTATTTTGGCCCCCAGAGGCCACAGAATTTGTGGCCTGTTTCAGAGCGTCCTCAGTGAGGTGGTCTTACATCATCCACTAGTGTTTCATACTGCCCCCTCATTCGTCCTGGCATGCCATCCCAGCAGGCTCTCACTGAACAGTACCCTTTAACAAGGCTACAGCCCCAGCAATTGCTGGCCTACAAGGATGCAGCAGAACAGTGGCCCTCGAAGTAAACGATTGCTAAATAACCGACTTACGCATTTTCATCCACTTATCTGATCTCTTTAACTGAATACAAGCTTGAAGGGCAAGCCTGGTAGCTCGCACTTTGCAAAATACTAAACACTGTTAGGCAATTGGGAACTGTTTCCTCAACTTAGTTCACTGTAGATAAAATCAGGAACAAAAGATAGCCAGTTGTCTATGGAACAGCAACCAAAAACCATTACATCCTCCGGTTCAACCACAGGCCTTCTAAAACTCATCTCGGTTTAGCCACACCCTGCTATCAGCCTCTCAGCACACAGGCTGGGGCCACAGCATGGGCAATCTGTTTGCTTGGTCATTTCTGTGAGTGGTTCTCTGCTGTGTTCATAGCGATTTACTCATTATCTACCTTAAATGAATTAGTATATGGGACACTTGGGGAGGTAACATGATAATATGCTCACTCTTTCTATTTTTAGGAGATTTTAGACTTTCCCACAATTTTACTTCTGTAACTGTGAGGGGCACTGCTCCTTAGGCTTTTCTTTTCTCTCTTTTTTTTTTCCTCGAGAGACAGGGTTTCTCTGTGTCGCTTTAGAGCCTGTCCTGGAACTCGCTCTATAGATCAGGGCTGGCCTTGAACTCACAGAGATCCACCTGCCTCTGCCTCCCAAGTGCTGGGATTAAGGCACGCATCACCACCACCCGGCTAGGTTTTCCTTTTTGCAGTTCTGAGAATTCAACCCATAGAGAGCCTCGCATACTACAGACAAGGGCTCTTTCACTGAGCTACATCCCTACTCTCTGAGGTGGACTCTAAGTTGCCCAGGCCGGCTTAAAATTTGTGATGCCCCTGCCTTAGCACCCCAAGTTCTGAAACGGAACCTGAGGTCCCATGCACAGTAGGCAAGCGTTCTATCAACGGAGTTATGTTCCAGCTTCTCATCACCATTTTAAGAGAAAACTGAGCCTTTTAGTATGGTTTCTCTGATCAAGGTGACATGATTTTTGTTTTTGTTTTGTTTGTTGAGACAGGGCTTCTCTGTGAAACAGCCCTGGCCTTTCTAAAACTCACTCCGTAGACCAGACTGGCCTTGAACTCACCTTCCTCTGACTCCTGAGTGCTGGGATTAAAGGTGTGCACCACCAATTAAAAATCCAGCTGGGTGGTGGTGGCACACGCCTTTAATCTCAGCACTCAGGAGGCAGAGGCAAGTGAATCTCTGTTCTAGGCCAGCCTGGTCTACAAAGCAAGTTCCAGAACAGCCAGACTGTTACACAGAGAAACCCTGCCTCGGAAAAAAAAAAAAAAAAAGAAATCCCTGCTTGAATTGGCAGCACACACAAAAACTCGAATGATATAGAGGTCAGCATGGCTCCTGAGCAAAAATGACACCCAAATTGGAGAAGTGTTCCACGTTTTTAAATAAGAAAAAAATGTAAGTTCTGCACAAGGCACAGGCAGGAAGATTGTCACATTTCCAACGTCAAGCCAGGCGGTGACTAACACTAGTCTAGGGCAGGCAAGCCTTTACAGTGAAATCCTGTCTCAAAAACTGTGTGTACAGAGGGAGGGACATTAAGTTTACAGATCCCACATCTCCAAAGAGAAGCACAGACCTTTATTTGATTGATGGTTAATTATCAATACCATGTTCACCTGCGTGAAACTGATTACAAAACGGGCCCACGCATTCTTAGAAGAAACTTCGGGCCCAAGGTTCTCCGTTGACTCCCCAGGCAAGCAACCCACCTCTCTAACATTGGGCATATCCAGCAGTTCCCCAAACACGTAGACACCAGGGGCCTCCAGCACCTGATGGATGAGTGTGGCCAGCGCTGCCCCCTTGGCCGACTTGGCAAGGAGCAGAAACTGCTCCTGGTTCTGCCCTGTCACCTTCACCTCCGCACTCATGGCTGCACCGAGGTGCGGGGCTCTGGCCTCAAGTTGTCTGGAGCTGCAAGGAAAGAGGAACGTGAAGCTAAAGGTCCCTGAGCGCCGTCAGGACCTGCTCAGCTCAAGGGCAGGGAACTGCACTTAAGAGGCACTAAGCCACAAATGCACTGAGAAATCAGGTCAAGAGGTCTAAAACCCAGCTCTAGGGTTCCTTAAAGTCCGCCACGACCCGGCTGCCACGCCCACCCTGTCCCCCAATCCGGGGCCTAATCCCAAGCCCCACCACGTGCACCCCATTGAGCCCCAAAACAGAAGAGGCGGTGAGGGAAGCGGTGGCACATGGTGTCCACCCCAACGACGACGCACCCCCAGCTCTGAACTCGTGTCCTGCACGTGCCCGCAACCACGTGACCTCACCTCCACGCTCCTCACTCGTGGCTCCACCCTCCCTTAAAGCGGCAGCCCCGGAACGGCGGGTCCGCGCCCAAGGCCGGGTCGTCCCCTGGAACAGACTGCGGCGGCTACCTGGAAGCCTCGTCTTCCAGCGCAAGGGGCGGGGCGGCCGCTCCGTCACCTCCGGCAGCTGCTCCCAGCCTTTCCTGCCGCCTCCCGCAGGGCCGCTCTAGCCGCCCGCGTCTATGGCCAGCTTCTATGGCCGTACTTCCGCTTTCGGGAGGCGGGTCCCGGGCGGCTGTGGACTGCTTCCGCTTTCCGACGGCCCGGGACGTGCGCTCTTCCGCTCTGTAGATAAGATTTATGGGTGCAAGAGCAGTGCATGCGGGGCGCTGAGGAAACCCCAGCTCTGGGGAGAGCCTGGGTCGCCGGGCCGCCCGGGTGCTGCAGGAGGGGAGAAGGCGGCACGAAGTTTCGGCGGCGACTTGAGCTTCAGTGGCAGGCGAGAAGACGCAAAAAAAAAAAAATAGGGAGAGAGGAGGGAAATGTGACGAAATTAGCGGTAGTCATAGTTTGGGTAGTTCAACCAATCGTGTTTTTAAGAAAAAAAAACTTTTAGGGGGGCTGGAGAGATGGCTCAGTGGTTAAGAGCACTGGCTGCTCTTCCAGAGGTCCTGAGTTCGATTCCCAGCAACCGCATGGTGGCTCACAACCGTCTGTAATGAGATCTGGCGCCCTCTTCTGGCGTGCGGGCATTCATAGAGACAGAATGTTGTCTATATAATAAATAAATCTTTAGAAAGAAAAAAAAATTTTAAAGGTAAAGGAGCCGAGGTTGGTGGCACATGCCTCCTCTCCTTGCATTTGTGAGGTAGAGGCAGGGGGATCAGGAGTTCAAAACCAGCCTCAGCTACATAGCAAGTTCCTGGGCTGTGTGAGAACCTGTCTCAAAAGGAAACAGCAAAACCCCAAATAGTAAAGGGAGTGAGGGTGTATTGGTCAGGTTTTCTTTCGTTAAATTTTCAGAGCTGTACTGCATGACCAGACTTTTGGTTATGGTTACCACATGTAATCACTGAGTTATATTTTGAGTGTTTGAATTTCGAGACACGGTTTCTCTGTTGCTTTGGAGCCTGTCCTGGAACTAGCTGTTGTAGACCAGGCTGGCCTCGAACTCACAGATATCCCCCTGCCTCTGCCTCCCGAGTGCTGGGATTAAAGGCGTGTGCCACCACTGCCTGGCTTTCAAGTTGTTTTTGAACAGGTGGTTTAAGGCGAATCAAGAACAAATCTCAGATTACTTCTCATTTCTCCTTCCTGTTGCCTTCTGTCCTAATCCTTTTCTCTCTCTCTCCCCAACACTCTCAGGGATTAAAAGCGTGTGCCACCACTGCCCGGAAGTGCTGGAATCAGATACACGGGCACTTGGATCCTGTTTCTTTGTCTTACAGGTTACTTAGAAAGCCTGTATCTCTAGGCCTCTGGCACTCTCTCAAGGTACAAGGTCATTTTTATGAACTTTCTATTCTTGTGCCTTGCCCCCCACCCCCGCACCCCGAGTAATGGGATTACAGATATGTACCAGTACATCTGGCTTTTTCTAGGATTTCTGTAAGGATTTTGCTTATCTGTTTGTTTTGAGACACACTCTCACTATGTAGTAGTTCTGGCTATCCTGAAATTTCCTATGTAGATGCTGGCCTCCTGAGTGCTGGGATTAAAGCTGTGCACCACCACCCGAGATTAAGATTTTTTTAAACAGGGTCTCTCATACTGTAGCTCAAGCTGGCCTTGAAATCAAAACAACTTGAGGAAAGAATTTATTTGGCTTACATGTCCAGATGAGCAGACACCATGAAGATGCTGCTTACAGACTCGCTTTCAGGGATCACATTCAACACCTTTCTTATACCCTTCCTGGATTACTTGCCCAGTGGTGGTATCACCCACAGTGGGCTAGGCCCTACCACATAAATCATTAATCAAGAAAGTAATCCCAGGGCTAGAGAGCTGATTCAGAATTTAAGAACACTTGTTCTTGGAGAAGACCTGGGTTTGATTACTAGCACCTACAGGCATCTGTAACTCTAGTTTCAGGTAATTGAATGGGCCATGAGGCACCAGACATGCATGTGGTGTACATACATACACTTATGAAAAGCAAACTCAAAGTATGTAGTGTTTGGTTGGTTGGGGGTTTTTTTTGTTTGTTTGGTTGGTTTTTTGCTTTTTTATTTTTCGAGACAGGGTTTCTCTGTGTAACAGCTCTTGCTGTCCTGGAACTTGCTCTGCAGACCAGGCTGGCCTCAAACCTACACAGATCTGCCTGCCTCTGTCTCCCGAGTGCTGGGATTAAAGGGAAGTAAGTAGTTTTTTTTAAAGAAAAAAACCCCACAGATTTATCTCCAGATAATATAATGGGGTCTTTTTGTTTGTTTTTGAGGGTCTCACTATGTAGCTCTGACTATCCTGGAACTCATTATGTAGAGTGGGCTATCCTCGAACTCACAGAGATCTACCAGCTTTTGCCTCCCTAGTGATGGGATTAAAGTTGTGTAACTACACATGGGTATTACAAAAATTTTAAACTACTATTGTGATAGCTATACAGACAGAAACAGATCAACTACAGTGTTTGGTGAACATGACAATGATGTGGACCAAGCAGAAGCAGTAGAAATGACTATCTAAACTCTGAATTTCAAGGTAGAGGGAACATTATTTGCAAGTGAATTAGATGCTAGGTGTAAAAGAAAAAGAATTTTAAGAATGATATCATGGGGGCTGGAGATAATGGCTCAGTGGTTAAAAGCGCTTTCTGTTCTTGCAGAGTTCCTGGGTTCTGTTCCCAGCACCAATATGATAGTGGAGCTGTCTAACTCCAGTTCCAGAGGGTTTTGATGCCCCCCCTTGCTGTAGGACAATGGTCTGTACCCTGTCACTTGTATTTTAAATAAATGGTGATTGGCCAGTAGCCAGGCAGGAAGTATAGGCGGGGCAATGAGAATTCTGGAAGAGGGAAGTTTCAGTCTGCAGTCGTCACCCAGACACAGAGCAAACAAGAAGTGACTGCTTCGCCGAAAAGGTACCAAGCCACGTGGCAAACACAGACATGAATTATGGGTTAATATAAGTTATAAGAGTTAATAAGAAGCCTGAGCTAGTAGGCCAATCAGTTTATGATTAATGTAGACCTCTGTGTGTTTCTTTGGGACTTGACGACTGTGGGAACCAGGCAGGACAGAAACCTCAGTCAACACTCCCTCCCCTGGCCTCCACAGGCACCACGCACACATGGTATACATACACACATGCACATGATGCACATACACACATGCAGACAAAATACTAATACACGTGCAATTTTTTTTCTTCAGGACAAGGTTTCTCTGTGTAGCCTTGGCTGTCCTGGAACTTGCTCTGTAGACCAGGCTGGCCTGGTCTCATAAAAAAAAAATTTTTAAAGATTTATTTATTTATTTGTTATGTATACAACATCCCATGTATGCCTGCACACCAGAAGAGGGCACCAGATCTCATTTTGGATGGTTGTGAGCCACCATGTGGTTGCCGGGAATTGAACTCAGGACCTCTGGAAGAGCAGTAAGTGCTCTTAACCTCTGAGTCATCTATCCAGCCCCTCATAAAATTTTTTAAAGATTTATTTATTATGTATATAAATATTCTTCCTGGTGTTCTACCCTGCACACCAGAAGAGGGCACCAGATCTCACTACAGTTGGTTGTGAGTAAGCATGTTGTTGCTGGGAACTGAACTCAGGTTCTCTGGAAGAGCAGCCACTGCTCTTAACCTCTGAGCCATCTCTCTATCCTTATACAAATTTTTAAAAATTTGTGTGTGTGTGTGTGTGTGTGTGTGTGTGTGTGTGTGTGTGTGTGTGTGTGTGAACAGCCCTGGCTGTCCCAGAACTCATGTGGTAGATCAGGCTGGCTTAAATCTTATAGATCAACTTGCCTCTGCCTCCAAGTTCTGGGATTTAAAGCTTTTACTACCACACCCAACCTAAAACCTTAAAAAGAAAATGACATTACAGTCAGAATTACACCTATAAATATAAGAGTTGGGAGGCTGAAATAGGATTACAAGTTCAGGAAAAAAAATCCAAAATAATAATGTAAAAGTAAATTGTACAAAGTTTTTAAATTGTGCCTCATGGGCTGGAGAGGTGGCTGAGCCATTAAAGGTTAGGCCAACAACTAAAAATGGAGTGCAGATCATTTAAATTTTATAAAGAAATTTCCATAAAATGTAAAATACTCATTATATGAGGTCAGAAGTGTTTTGATAAAATCAGACAAAGATTAAATTAGATTAGAAACTATTATAAGTCAGCTTCACTTATTAACTGATACCTAAGCTATTAGTAAAATATGAATCCTGAAGAGTGAAAAATGGAGGGTATCAGGACTGTCTTGAAGCCAGACATGATGACTCATGCCTATCATACCGACATTTATCAAGGTAGGATTGTTCTGAGTTCATGGCCAACTTACAGTGTGAGATGATGTCTCAAACTCCTCAAAAAAGAAGGTACGATGTGGGATTCCCGTCTGTATGCTGTGAATACCATTGGTTAATCAAGAAGCTACTTTGGACCTATGGTAGCACAGAATAGGGTAAGTGGGAATTCCAAGCAGATAGAGGAGGAGAAAGTAGGCAGAGTCAGAAAGAAGCCAGGTAGCCACTTCAGGAGACACTGGATGGAACCTTACCAGTAGGCCACAACTATGTGGCAATATACAGATGAATAGAAATATGTTAATTTAAGATATAAGAGCTAGCCAATAAGTGTGAGCTAATAGGCTAAGGAGTGTTGTAATAATATAGTTTCTGTGTGATTATTTTGGGTCTGGGTGGCCAGGAACAAACGAGCAGCCTCTGTCGACAAAGGTACATGGAAATAGAAGGCTAAGAATATATTTTTTAAATTACATTTACTTGTGCATGTGTGAGTGCACATGTACCACAGTGGATTTGTACAGGTTAGACAACAGCTTTCAGTAGTTGGTTCTCTCCTTCCACCATGTAGGTCCTGGGGATTAGACTCAACTCATCAGGCTTGGCACCAAGTGCCTTTACCCACTGAGACATATCACTTGTTCCCAAGGAGATATTCTGAAAGAGGATCAAGATATAAACACTAGCTTTAGCAGATACCAAGACATATACTATGACATACAAGACCATCGTATAGTTCTGGGGTAGACTACATGCTTAACATATGTGAGCTCCTAGTTCAGTCTCCATTACAAAAAGAAAGCATTGCTGGGTGGTGGTGGTACATACCTTCAATCCCAGCACTCAAGAGGCTAATGTAGTCTACAAAGCCAATTCCAGGACAGTCAGGGCTACACAGAGAGAGACCCTGTCTTGAAAGCAACAACAAAAAAAAGCATACTATTTATATTCATAAAGACAGATGGACACTGGATTGTAGTAGCCAAGATAGATCCACAAATATAGATGACTTTGTGACTCTTTGCCCTTTCGTGCAGAAAAGAAATAACGTACTTCTCACTGATTCTGAGAACTGGATATATATAAGAAAGATAAAATTGAATCCTTACCACAAATCTATTCCCAGTCCATTATAGAGTAAATATAAAAGGTTTTAGGATATAATTTAGATGAATATATCCATGAATTCAAGACAGGGAAGTATTTATTTTTGCTTTTTGAAACAGGTTGTCTCTATCTGTAGTCCTTCCTGGCCTGGAATCCTCTAGCCCTCTTCTGCTTCTGGATTCTAGTCTGGTATATAATGCAAGTGAGGAGCATTTAATACTCATTCTAACTATTAGGTGAAAAGATTGATACATTTGGCAACATTTGTTCATCAAAAGACAAGCCACCAGATGGTGATATAGGTCAGTTAGTAGAGTGTTTGCCTAATATTTACAAAGCACTGGGATCAATCCTTGGTACCCCATAAACCGTTTGGTGGTACAAGCTTGTAATCCCAACACTCAGGAGACTGGGATAGGAGGATCGTCTTGGATACCTTGTGTTTGAGGCCAGCTGGACTATGTGTGACCCTGTCTAAGGAGGACCACCACTGTGAAGAAGAATCTGGGACTAGGGAGATGGTCCAGCCAGTAGAGTGCTTCCACACACACATGTATTGACTTTATCAATTCACGGCACCCATGTGAAACAATGCTGGGCACGGTAGCGTGTATTCGTAAATCTAGTTTTGGAGATGGAGACAGGAAGATCCCCGGAGTTCCCTGACCAGTTAGGGCTAGAAGAACTGGCAAGCCTTAGCTCAATGAGATACCCCTTCTCAAAACAGGTGGATGGCTCCTGAGGAATGACACCCAAGGTTGTTTTCTGGCAGGCACATATGCATACGCAGAGAGAGATGCATGACTAACAAAAACAAGATGTGATCAGGATGAGGCCCCAGGTCCAATCCCCCATACTACAAAGAATAGATAATGCTTCATTGTACTTATCCTTATTTAAAGACGTGTCCAGGATGCATAAAGAACCACACAGGAACAAGAAAAACAAAACTGAAAGCCTTAACAATAAAGTTACAAATGTGAACTAGAGGTTTGCACCAACACTTTACAAAAGAAATCTGCAAGGTCAACAAACAGAAGAAAACTTCCTCAATTTCATTTGCAATGATGGAAATGCAAATTCCAGCCACAATAAGTAGCATTATCCACACCAGAGCTGCTAAAATTAAAGCCTGAACATACCAAATGTTGATTGGGACACAACAAAGAGACTCATCTACACAGATAATGAGACGACTAGTGGTTAAACGTTTTGTTTTTAAACATAACTGTCCCAGATTGCCCTCAAATTTAGTTGTTCCCTGACTCAGAGTGTTGGAATACAGAACTGTAGTACCATCCCTGGGTACTGAAATCACTTTGGAAAAAGTTTAGCATTATCTAATAAAGTGAGATCATTTAATGCCCATGCATATAGGAAATAATATAAATTAGTACATACATTATCTCCAAAATTAAACAAATTATTTATTGTTAAGGAATACATACACATTATTAATTGTATTAAATATATTAAAGCTATTAAGAAAAATAAGGGAGCTGTCAGCAGAGTCCTTCCCTAGCATGGTTATATCTCTGGGTTCGAGACACAGCATGGTATAGACTGAGCATGGTAGCCTGTGCCTGTAATCTCAGTATTCAGGAGGTGAAGGCAGAAGAATCAGGACTTCAGGGTCCTCTGGAGCTACATAGGCAATTTGGAATATGTGAGACTCTGTCTAAAAAAAAAAAAAAAGAAAAGAAAAGGAAGCTAGTTTTGCTTTTAATTCCAGCACTTGGGAGACAGAGGCAGGTGGATGTCTGTGAGTTTTGAGGCTAGCTTGATCTACAGAGCGAGATCCAGAACAACCAGAGCTATACAGTGAGACCTGTGACAGAAATTCATGACGGCCTGGCGCCAGAGGGTCAGCAAGTAACCGCTAGCCATGAACCCCCGCTGGACCATACCTGGCCTAGCTCCTGTGTTATCACACAGCCCCAATCCATCCTTTGTGTTACAGATACCTTTTGTTGCCCTATATGAATCTTATCTGACAGTTTCCCATGGATACAAAGCCTATGCAAAACTTGATCGAGAAACCCAGAAAACCAAGGTACCTCATGAATCAGGTATTTGCACTTGGCATTGTATTTTTGGAAACTTCATTCATTTTGTTTTGATATGGAAATCTACTAGCTAAAGTGTAAACATTACACTTTATTTTAAAATTGCCATAGGGCTAAGGGAAAGGACTTCAGTCCACAGAGACTGGGCACCCTGTGGCTTCAAAGGCTAAGTTCATTCTCAAGGTGTCTTTGAGTCTTCATTTTACGGGCCTGTGTGAATCCACACACCTGCGCTGCATTACCTGCGACATAGACCATATATATATTTAAAGCAAACAAGGAAGTAATTTTTATAAAAGTCATTATACTGCCCCCCACTGGTGAGGAATGGGACATATAATTGGGCAGGATGCTGTCTTTTGAACTACATTCAAAGCTGTTTTTATATGGAGGTCACACAATGCGGGTACTCTTACTCTCCCTCTAAATATTCACAGTATTTATGCTTTGCTATCTTTATAGTTCTATCTTACATTCAAAATAAGAACGGCCTTAAAAGCATTTGATTCAGTGCTGGAAAGACAGCTCAGCAGTTATGAACACGTATTACTCTTGCAGAGGACCAGAATTTAGTTCCTGGCACCTACATCAGCTGGCTCACAACTGCCAGTTCTAAGAGATCTGATGCCCTCTTTGGACTTCTGCAGGCACCTGCATGCATGTGGTACTCACAAACCCAGTCAGATACACACATATGCACATAAATAAAAAGTAAACATAAATCTTTAAAAAAGAAGAGATAAACTAAAAAAACATTGAATTAAACACCCCTACATGACAGAAGTTGTAGCAAATTAAAACAGTCCTCCTTAATTTGTATTAAACATATTCATTGTTCATTTATATTTTGAGGTAGGAACTCATGTGGTCTAGACTGGCCTTGAACTTTGTTTTAGTTTTTCAAGACAAGGTTTTCATAGGCACTCAGAAATATATGGGTATACATACATATAAATAAATAAATTATACAAAACAAAGAAGGTCTAAATCAATGGAAAGATAACCCAAATCCATAACAGGAAATTTCAATATCAAAAAGAACTGGTTATGAGCATTGGTGGCTCATGCCTTTAATCCCAGCACTTGGAAGGCAGAGGCAGGCAGATCTCTGTGAGTTTGATGCCAGCCTGGTCTACAGAGCCAGTTCCAGGACAGCTAGGGCTACTCGGAGAAATCCTATCTCAAAAACAGACAAGCAAGTAGAAGTGTGTAGGGACTGGGAATATAGCCCAGTTAGTAGAGTGCTGGCTTAGCATAGCACAGCCCCCCGCTTTGAATAGAACCTAGACTGTTATCCAATGCTAATAATCCAAGCACTCGGGAAGTAGAGCAGAGGATCAGAAATTCAAGGTCATCCTCAGCTACTTAGTGAATTTTTGGCCAGCCTTGAATATTTGAGACCCTTTCTCAAACAAGCAATCAGGGACTGGGGGAATGGCTCAGTTGGTAGTGTTTGCTATGCAAATATGAGGCCCTGAGTTGGGCTCTCCATCACCCAGGGGAAATAGCCTAGCTAGGAGGTCCACGTTTGCAATCTCATGCTGAGGAGGCAGAGGCAATATCCCTGGTATTGAGATATGGCGCCAGAGGGACATTTGCAGCATCCCATAGCAGGTTAGGCCCAAGCCACAGCGGGTGACAGAATATGCCATTCAGAGAGAGCTTGAGTGTGAAGTTTATTGAGAAGAAGGTGTTGGGAGGGTAGCTGAGGAGGGAGGGAAGGGAGAGAGGGAGGGAGGAAAGAGAGGAAAGGGAGCGAGTGTGTGTGGGGAGAGAGGGAGAAACTTGCCTCTTCAGAAGAGAGAGAGAGAGAGAGAGATGGGGGAGTGGACGGAGCTTGTCTCTTAAAGGAACCTTTGCACCTGTGTACAGATTAGGACTCTGGGCTGGCCAAAGTACAGCCTGCGTTCATCCTGCCGGAAGCTAGGGCAGGCCAACATAGTGCCTGAATCCTAACACCTGGAGCTTGCTGCCCAACTAGTCTAGTCCAATCAGTGATTTCCAGATTCAGTGAGAGACCTTGCTTCAGAAACTAAGATGGCTAGGAATGGTGGTGGCACACACCTTTAATTCCAGTACTTGTGGGGAGGGGGGACAGGGAGGGGCACAAACTGGAGGATCTCTATGAGTTCAAGGTCAGCCTGGTCTACAAAGCAAGTTCCTAGACAGCCAGAGTTGTTTCACAGAGAAACCCCCGTCTCAAAACAAAGTGGGAGGAGAGAACCGGCTCCCTCAAAAAGTAGTCCTATGGCTTTCACACATGCACAGTGGCATGCACACCTGTGCTCTCTCTCTCTCTCTCTCTCTCTGTCACACACATGCACGAGCACACACAATGAATGGATGGATGGATGGAATAAATCTTAAAAAGAACTCAAGGTCACACTCAACTACTTACCTGTTGAGGCCAGCATGTGATACATGATCTTCCTTAAGAGTCCTAACTTAACATTAGGGCAGCTATAGCAGGCTGCAGACTAACAATACTGGGACTAGGCCTCATCCTTACAATAACCAGGAAAAACCACACACTGTACCCTGCAGGGGACCAATCAGAATCGACACAAGTAGGTACTAAATGCTCCAGAACATTAAGAATAGCTTATCTTAGCCGGGTGGTGGTGGTGCATGCTTTTAATCCCAGCACTGAGGAGTCAGAGACAGGTGGATCTCTGTGACTTCGAGGCTAGCCTGGTCTACAGAGTCAGTTCTAGGACAAGCTCCAAAGCTATGCAGAGAGACCCTGTCTCGAAAAACCAAAAGAAAAAACAAATGAACTCCAGCTTCATAAAAAAATGAGTGAATTTCGAAAATGTTATATTGAGTGAAAATAAACATTCTGGAGGACCACATAAGTTCTCACATATATGGATCTTGATTGAGAATAAGTAAACCCAGACAGTATGTTTATGCTTATATCCATTTGTAAGATGAGTCTGGCGGCATCGCCTATAATCCCAGTATCTGGGAAGTGATGGGAGGATGATCAGCGAATTAGACACCAGCCTGGGTCACACAGATCCTATCTCAACAAGAAAACAAGGATATTTATACCTAACATGTATAATGGTATCTTGTTTACTGAATTTTTCTCCCTTTTTTGGTGTTTGGACAGAGTCTCTATGTAGTCCTGGTTGTCCTGGAGCTCTGAGTAGACCAGGCTGGCCTTGAACTCACAGAGATCTGCCTGCCTCTGCCTCCCAAATGTTAGGATTAAAGGCCTGCACCACCAGCCATGTCCTGATTTTTATACCATATGTAATTTCAAATATATATAATGTCAAGTATCTATAAAAGTATGTTTGGTGCATACTTTAGTCCTAGCACTTGGAAAGAAGAAGCAGGTAGATCTTTGTGAGCTGGAGGCCAGCCTAGTCTACTGGACTTCAGAGGGCAGCTGCGCTCACTTTTGCATACACGCCCCAACCACATACATATACATATAATCAAAAATAAAATAAAATGTAAAAACCTTTAAATATATGGCATAGAAAAATTATACAGAAACAGACACACATATTTCTTAGAGTAGTTAAAATCATAGGGCCAGATGATATAATGGTAGTTGCCTGGGACACTTAGCACTGGGAAGGAGATTATTGTTTAATGGGTATAGGGTTTCAGTTTTACAAAATGAAGTTAAGCTGTATACCTATAATGTTAGCACTCAATAAATTGAGTCAGGAGGATCAAGAGTACAAGATAGCTGAGTGGTGGTAGTGCAGGCCTTTAATCCCAGCACTGGGGAGGCGGGGACAGGCAGATCTCTGCGAGGCCAGCATGGTCTACAAATAGAGTTTTAGGACAGCCAGGGCCACACAGGGTAACCCTGTCTCAAAAAAACAAAACAAATAAAGTGTTCAAGATTGGGGCTGCAGAGTTGGCTCAGTAGTTAAGAGCACTTACTGATCTAGCAGAGGATGCAGGTTTGGTTCCCATAACATAAATAGTGGCTAGCCACCCTCTGTACTCCCATCCCAGGGAATCTGTTGATCTCTTCTGGCTTCTGCAGGGACTAGGCACACATGTGATGATTATACATACATTCAGGCAAAACTCATAAAATACAATAAATCCATCATTAAGGAAAGAATTCAAGATCAGTTTGGGTTATTTTTAATTTATATTTATTTTCTCTGTATGAGTGTTGTCTGCATGTATGTCTATGGATCACATGTGCCCATGGAGGCCAGAAGTGGGATCCCCGGGACTGGCGTTACAGATGGTGGTGAGCTGCCACGTATGCTGGGAATTGAACTTGGGTCCTCTGCAAGAGTAACAAGTAATCTTTTTATCCCCCCCTTTTTATTTTAACAGCTTTCCACCTGTTAGTCCAGCTGTGAAGATCTGTCTCCTCCAGCCTCACTGGGCACCTAAACTCAGGTGCACATATCCAGGCAACACATGCACATAATTTACTTATATTTATTTATTTTTTGACAGGTTATCTCTACATAGCCCTGACTATTCTGGAGCTCACTCTGTAGACCAGGCTGGCCTTCAACAGAGATCCACCTGCCTCTGCCTCCCAAGTGCTGTGATTAAAGGCATGCACCATCACTACCGACTCCATACAAATAATTTAAAATAATAAAAACAAATCTTTTAAAAAAACAAAAAAAACCCAATTTTTTAAAAAGAGGAAGTGTTTAAAAAGTAGTAAATAGATAGTTGGACAGAAAGACTAGATGAAGCCAAATGACAGATCATATGGAAAGCTATCAGAAAAAAATTATATTTAGAACCTAGAAACTAAATGATCTCCTGGGGAATGACCAGTGGCATACGTTTGACCAAGACATTTGATGGGAAATGAGGAGCCAGCAATGATACCTAGGGGGTAGAGGTGGGAACAACCAGAAGAGTAGATTGTCAAAAAGATATGGTAAAGAAAGTCTTTCTAGGGAGCTGGAGAGATAGCTCAGAGGTTAAGAGCACTGACTGCTCTCCCAAAGGTCCTGAGTTCAATTCCCAGCAACCACATGGTGGTTACAGCCATCTATAATGAGATCTGGTGCCCTTTTCTGCCGTGCAGGTATACATGCAGACAAAACACTGTTTACATAACAAGTAAATAAATAAATACAATCTTCAAAAGGTTACCAGTTGCCAAGTAAAATGACCCTACTGACTGACCTCTGATTGGAACATGGAGGTCATAGGCAATCTTTTTTTTTTAAAAGATTTATTTATTTATTTATTATGTGTACAGTATTCTCAGTATTCTGTCTGCATGTGTGCCTGCAGGCCAGAAGAGGTCACCAGATCTCATTACAGATGGCTGTGAGCCACCATGTGGTTGCTGGGAATTGAACTCAGGACCTTTGGAAGAGCAGGCAGTGCTCTTAACCACTGAGCCATCTCTCCAGCCCCCATAGGCAATCTTTGCAGGAGAGATTTCAGTAGGTGAGATAGGGCAGAAGCCTGCTTGAGAATGGGTTCAAAGGGTATTGAGAGGAAATCCATACATTGGAATTCTATGAGTGTATAAAATGACCAGTGGTTTCTAGAAATACTTACAAACATTTCGTTCAATAGGGCTCATTGGCAAAAGGGTTCTGTCAGAAAGTTTGGTATACAAAAACTTTGGGAGTAATGCTTAGGGCTTGTTCAAATGAGTTTCTTACCATGAGAGTTGTAATTGGTCGCCTGGGTAGGATTGGAAACGGGGAATTGAAAGATAAATTGTCCTTTTATCTAGTTTTTTAAAACTGTTTTATGGTGATGTATATTTGGTTCAGAACATATTAAGTAACATGTTGAATAAAATGCTAAAGTGCTCAGCAGCTAAGAGCTCTTCCAGCGGACCCAAGTTGGATTCTCAGCACTTAGTCTGGTGACTCACAATATCTGTAACTCAAATTTCATCCAAAAGACCCATGGCTAAAGTAAAAATGGAGCAGTACGGGCTGGAGAAACAGCTCAGCAGTTAAGACCACTGGCTGTTCTTCCGGAGGGCCCGGATCAATTCCCAGAACCCAGATGATAGCTCACACTGTCCTTAACTACAGTTCCAGGGGATTTGATACCCTCTTCTGTCCTTGGACGATATTGCATAGACATAGTAAACTTAAATGCAGGTAAAACATACACATAAAAAATAATAATAAATGTATCTTTTTTAAAAAAGAGCAATTAAGAATTTATACTGGGACCTACAAAATGACTCATCAGGTAGAAGCCTGATGACGTTAGCTAGACCTCTGGGATGCACATAGTTAAAAGGGAGATCCTGCTCCCAGAAGGTGTCTTAAAAACTTTCACACATGTTTTGTGACATAAGCACCACCCCAACACATAAATGTATAAAAACTTTAGAGAGCATTTATACATTTGATGTGTGATTCCCCTGTATGCTGTGAATATGTTTTATTACCATTGGTTAATAAAGAAGCCTATGGTAGGGCAGAATCTAGCAAGGCAGGAAAACGAGGCAGAGACAGAGGAGGGAAGAAGGTGGAGTCAGTCAGAGATACCATGTAGCTGCCCAAGAAGCAAGAGGTAACAAACCACGAGCCTCGTGGTAAAATATAAAATAATAGAAATGGGTTGTTTTAAGATATAAGTGTTAGTTAATTAGAAGTCTGAGCTAGTAGGCCAAAGAGTATGCAATTAATATTAAGCCTCAGATTGGTTAATTCATAAGCGACTGTAGGAGCTAGTGAGTGGGACCCGGTGGGTGGAGAGAAACCTGTCCAGGGGGACCAGTGGAACGGAGAATATTTGTAGCTACACACATCAGGGCCCATAATATAGCTTGGTAATAGAAAACTTGCTTAGCTTGTGTGAGGTTGCTGGGTTTATCCTTAGAACACAGAAAAGGAGGAAGGGAGAGAGAGAAAAAGAGATTTTTGTTACTATTTTTGAACCTGTGTTTTGGTTTTGTTTCTTATATTTATTTTTATATGTGTATGAGTATTTTGCCCAAGTGTTTGTATGGGCATCATGTGTGTGTCTGGTGTCAGAAGAGGTCTGAAGAGGGTGTCAGGTCACCTAGAACTGGAGTTACAGATGACGGTGAGCTTCCATGTGGTTGCTGGGAATCTATCTAACTGAGCTCCTCTGGAATGGTAGCAAGTGCTCCCAAGCCGTCTTTTCAGGCTCAAAGATATCTTTTTGTGTGTTTGTTCTTTTGTTTTTTGAGACAGGGTCTCACTTTCTAGCTCTGCCTGGCCTGGAACTCACTATGTAGAATAGGCTGACCTTGAACTCACAGAGATCTACCTGCCTCTCCCTCCTGAGTGTGGGGATTCAAGGATTCACCGAGTGAATGTGTCAAAAGAAGAGGTAAGGCTCAGAGGGGCTACACCTTCCTGTGGTGTAGACAGATTTTCTTTTGGCCAACAACTCACAAAAAATAACACAGAGACTTATTAATTATAAAAGCTCAGACTATAGGATTGTCTTGTCCCACCAGCTCTTTTTGTTTGTTTGTTTGTTTTTTGTTTTTTTTTTTTCTTCTTCAAGACAGGGTTTGTCTGTGAAACAGTCCTGGTTGTCCTGGAATTTGTTTTGTAGACTAGGCTGGTGTCAAACCCACAGAGATTCGCCTGTCTCTGCCTCCCAAGTGCTGGGATTAAAGGTGTACACCACCACTACCTGGCCCCACCAGCTCTTATAACTTAAATCAACCCATTTGTATTCATCTATGTGCTGCCACGACTCATGACTTTACCTCTCCTCCTGTGTGTCTTGCTCTCCTCTTCATCTGGCTGGTGCCTCTGCCTTCCTTCTTCCCAGAGCTTTCTCTGTCCAGAAGTTCCTGCTATACCTCCTCCCTAGCTATTGGCCACTTATCTTTTTATTAAACCAATCACAGTGACACATCTTCACACAGTGTAAAGGAATATTCCACAACATTTCTGCATTTTTGGCCAAATAAAAAAAGAAAGGTTTTAACTCTAACACAGTAAAACTATATACAGTAAGAACAATTATCAGGTAAGAATTAGATTTATAGTGCCCAGTAATTTGAATTTGGCAAATTTAGAGAAAATACTTCATTATCTATTCATCTTAGTCCAAAGTTTTATATTTAAACCATTTTTGGTATTTCTTACTATCCTAAAGTTCTTTTTAGACTTTAAAATATCTTTTTTAGATTAAAAAAACTTTTTTATATTTCTCAGCCTTATAAACTTTATATCGCCTATGTAAGCTTCTTTGAATTTGGTAATGAGTGTAAAGAAAGACTGTTCTTTCGTTCCCCAGCTGCCCAGACCCAAATAATCATACAGAAACTATATTAGTTACAACTCTGCTTGGACCATTAGCTCAGGTTAACCCATTTCTATTAATCTGTGTATTACCATGAAGCTATAGCCTACCGGTAAGGTTCTGGCATCTTTTTCCTTTGGCAGCTACATGGCATCTGCCTGATTCTGCCTTCTTTCTCCCTTCATTCAGTTTAGTTTTGCTGCCTAGCTCAATTCTTCCCTGCCATAGGACAAAGCAGCTTCTTAATTAACCAATGTTAATAAAATGTATTCACAGTATACATAGGGGATCCCACATCAGACTAAGAAAACTGTAAAACTATAGTTATCTAGTCTTCAGTCCCCATCAGAGAAGAAGAATAAAATATTACTTGAGTAAACAGAAGTACAGAGAAGGCCACTTCCAAAACTATAGACTTTACAGAGACATCTAACTGCCTGAACAGTCACCCTAAGATTCTCCTGTAACATTGGGGCATCCATCTTTGCTCTACAGGCCTAGAATATCTGACAGACTTTTGTGAAGCAGGAATTTTAAAGGGTTGTCCTACCTTGTCTTGGCAAAGTTCAGCAGATGTGGGCATCATGTTCTCTAGAATGTTTTCTATTGTCTAGGGGTGATGACATCTTTGGGGGGGACCCTGAAAAGATTGGAATAATGGTCAAGTCCTGGAAAAACTAGCCATAGCATTTGCTGCCCAGGCTCTCTACAATGGGGAAGCACAAGGCTTCTCTGGTCCTGGCTGGAGTAGTCTGTGAGGCTGCACCATCCCAGCCAGCAGTCTTGGAGCTGTTCTGGATGCAGAACTTCAAGGAAACTGCAACAGAGGCTCTCTGAGAGGCTGGCTCACCAGGGCCCCTGTCTTTATTGGTGTCTTGTCCCCTTCCTCTAAAAACACACAAACTTTCAAAGGTAACATACATATCTGCATTAACACAAGTATGGACTGTGTGTTGTACACAAGCTGGTGAAAGATGATTTTTTTTTTGTTTTATGCTTGACATCATTTGTCTTGTAGTCTCTCTAGTTTTATTTCTTTATGTCTATAGCCAGGACTTTCAGGGGTCTCCCCTGATCAAATATGATCTCCATCAACCTTGAATGAATCCACAGCCTTTAGTTTTCTGTGGAAACAAAAGCATAATCTCTTCCTGAATGTAAGATTTTTTTTAACTTCCATTTTGAAGTTAAGACGTTTTAAAAACATACAAGTTGGTTTAATTTAGCAGTTTCTACACCCCAGTGTCTCTCAGCAGCTATTGTTCACTCATCAGCAATCAACAAATTTAAAGCTAACAAGACGCCATATAGGATCCAGACTCTGTATTTTTCATCTCTACATGGCTTATCCTTTTTATGTTATTTTCTCTAAAAGAGTTTACTATATTTTTTCTGTGGCTGTCTATATACATTCCCTTTTGTTTTTAAGCCTATGTAGATATTTTAAGCACACTGTAACCTATTTAGAGTTTTTTTTCTATCTGGATCTGTCTTTACTGAGCATCTGCAGTGCTCTCTGATTGAGAGACAAATCTTAAACTGCTATGTCGGCCACCAGTGGGGTTCACCTTAGTACATGGTTCTGGTGACTGGCTCCGGTCTGCAGGCTGCCTCTATGTCAAACCTGCCTGTAAGACCTTGCTCACTAAGAAGCTGCATTTGACTCCATGTTTTGAACTTTTTTTTTATTTTCAGGCCTTATGTGGACAATGGGTGCCACGTGTAGTCAGATTTTAATTTGGGCCATCAGTTCACAAAAACGACACAGAGACTTATTATTAATTATGAAAGCTTGGCCTTACCTTAGGCATGTTTCTAACTAGGTTAATTTATAACTTAAATTCCACATATTCATCACCTCATCTCCATTCTACCCATCCTGGTTATTCTAATTCTGCCTTTCTTCTTTCCAGAGTTCTCTCTGTCCAGAAGTCTTGCCTACACCTCGTGCCTAGCTATTGGCCATTTAGCTTTTATTACACCAATCGTAGTGACACATATGTGTTGTATACCCATGACATCTGCACACCGTGTAAAGAAGTATTCCACAGCACTCTGGCCAAAATGCAAATGTTAACATGGTTTGTAGAATCCAGCAACTGTAGCTTCTTCCAGGGTGTTTGCTGAGCCTGCTCACTACAGAGACCTCCTATTGAGGGAAGCTAACTCCTCCCCCTGTGCTGCACAAAACACAGACACTGAGGTTCAAGGTTGTGGGTAGCTGGTGCCACTTCATTAGAGCGCACACCACGCACTAGACCCCAGATTTTCTGTCCTTGTGTTTGTGTGTATTCTTTCTGCATTCCCTTGTCACCTCAGTCAGGGCTCCAGGATCAAAATCTACAGGCCATGCACCACCCAAGTGCGTGGATTAAAGCTGTGCACCACCACATCTGGTATTTTATTACTATATTGGTATTCTTGGTGGGTTTTTTTGGGGGGGTTGTTTTTTGTTTTTTTGAGACAGGGTTTCTCTGTGGCTTTGGAGCCTGTCCTGGAACTAGCTCTGTAGACCAGGCTGGCCTCGAACTCACAGAGATCCACCTGCCTCTGCCTCCCGAGTGCTGGGATTAAAGGCGTGTGCCACCACCGCCCGGCCTATATTGGTATTCTTGTAGACTGAGGACTGAACCAGAGTCATGGATGCTAAGGCAAAGCTCTGAGTTATACTCTCAGCTCTGGAAAACAAAACAAAACAAAACAAGGGTTTTTTTTTTTATTTTTATGTGTTTGTGTATGATTGTTTGACTTCATGTATGAAGGTTCACCAGGGTCCCTGGTACCTGTAGTGACCAGAAGAGGAGGTCAGATCCCTTGGAACTGAAGATACAAATGGTTCTGAGCTACCATGTAAGTGCTGGGAACCAAACTCAGGTCCTCTGCAAGAGCATCAGGTACTCTTTACCACTGAGCCATCTCTCCAGCTCCTGCAAAAATATTTTCTAGTGCTATTTGCTTTTTTATACATTAAGAAACTTTGGAAGGATATGTACAGTGAGCCACACTGAGATCTTGGATGGGGCTGAAGGGCGACAGCTGAGATGGAAGTGAAAAGCTCTCCTCTGTACTTGCTTTGGACATGTGTTGTGTTACCAACCCAAAACAGTGTATTACAAGAGGCAAAAATCTTTATCCCAGCCCTCAGGAGGCAGAGGCAGGCAGATCCCCGTGAGTTTGAGGTCAGCATGGTCTACAGAGTGAGTAAGTTCCAAAGCAGGCTCCAAAGCTAGACAGAGAAACCTTGTCTCAAAAAACAAAACAAAACAAAAAATGTTTATAAGAAAAACTTTATGGGAAAAAAAGAAAAACTTTATGACATTGGAAAAAGAAATTGAAGAGGACACTAGACAATGAAAGTATTTTCTATGCTCTGGATTGGTAGATTGCATATTCTATGAAAAGCAATCTACAGATTCAATGCAATCCTCATCAAAATTCCAGTGACATACTTCACAGAACTTGAAAAAAATCCTATGATTCTCATGGAAATTCAAAAGACCATCGGTAGCCAAAGTAGCTCTAAGCAGAAGAAACACAGTCAGGAGTATTACATTACCTGATTTAAAACTGTACTATGGAGTCATAGTGACAAGAACAGCATGGTACTGGAGCAAAAATAAACACCTAGAACAGTGGAACACAATAAAGACCCAGAGATAAACCATGCATCTATGGAAACTTAGTTGTTTTTTTTTTTTTTTGAGACAGGGTTTCTCTGTATAGCCCTGCATGTCATAGATTTCAGAAATCCATCTGCCTTTTCCTCCCAAGTGCTGGGATTAAAAGCATGTGTCGCCACATCTGGCTTTTTTTTCTTTTTTACAAAAGTGTTGAAAATATAAACTAGAAAAAAGCAATAGCCTTTTCAACAAATGATATTGGCAAGACTGGACATCCACCTGCAGAAGAGTGACGTCAGGCTGGACATCCACCTGCGGAAGGGGGACGTCAGGCTGGACATCCACCTGCGGAAGGGGGACGTCAGACTGGACATCCACCTGCAGAGGATGACATCAGACTGGACAACCACCTGCGGAAGGGGGACGTCAGGCTGGACATCCACCTGCAGAGGATGACGTCAGACTGGACAACCATCTGAAGAAGAATGATTCAATGCAAGGCCCATCAAAATCCCAGGAAAATTCTTCAAAGACCTCGAAAGAACGGTACTCAACTTCATATGGAAAAGCAAAAAACTCAGGATAGCCAAAACAATCCTGTACAATAAAAGAAATTCTGGAGGCATCACAATCCCTGACTTCAAACTCTACTACAGGGCTACAGTACTGAAAACAGCCTGGTATTGCCATAAAAACAGACAGGAGGACCAATGGAACTGAACAGAAGATCCGGATATTAATCCACACATCTTCGAACACCTGATCTTTGATAAAGAAGCAAAAAATATCAAATGGAAAAAAGAAAGCATATTTAACAAGTGGTGCTGGCATAACTGGATATCAACATGTAGAAGAATGAAAATAGACCCATATCTATCACCATGTACAAAACTCAAGTCCAAATGGATCAAGACTTCAACATAAAGCCAGCCACACTGAACCTCATAGAAGAGAAAGTGGGAAGTACACTTGAATGCATTGGCACAGCGAACCACTTCCTAAATAGGACCCCAGCAGCACAGACACTGAGAGAAACAATTAATAAATGGGACCTCCTGAAACTGAAAAGCTTCTGTAAAGCGAAGGACACAGTCAACAAGACAAAACGACAGCCTACAGAATGGGAAAAGATCTTCACTAACCCCACATCAGACAGAGGTCTGATCTCTAAAATATACAAAGAACTCAAGAAATTGGACACCAAAAGATCACATAATCCAATAAAAAATTGGAGTACAGACCTAAACAGAGAACTCTCAACAGAGGAATCAACACCCTTAGTCATCAGAGAAATGCAAATCAAAACAAGTCTGAATTTCCATCTTACACCTGTAAGAATGGCCAAGATCAAAAACACTGATGACAACTTGTGCTGGAGAGGTTGTGGGGAAAAGGGAACATTGCTGGTGGGAATGTAAGCTGGTACAACCCCTTTGGATGTTAGTGTGGTGATTCCTCAGAAAATTGGGAAACAACCTTCCTCAAGACCCAGTAATACCACTTTTGGGTATATATCCAAAGGATGCTCAATCGTGCCAAGAGGACATGTGCTCAACTATGTTCATAGCAGCTTTGTTTGTCATAGGCAGAAACTGGAAACAACCTAAATGCCCCTCGACTGAATAATGGATAAGGAAAATGTGGTATATTTACACAATGGAGTACTACACAGCAGAAAAAAATAACAACAACTTGAATTTTGCAGGAAAATGGATGGAGCTAGAAAACATTATTTTGAGTGAAGTGACCCAGACACAGAAAGACAATTATCACATGTACTCACTCATAGGTGGTTTTTAAATATAAAGCAAAGAAAGCCAGGCTACAAACCACAATCCCAGAGATCTTAGACAACAATGCAGACACTAAGAGAGACTTACATAGATCTAATCTACATGGGAAGTAGAAAGTAGAAAAAGACAAGATCTCCTGTGTAAATTGGGAGCATGGGGACCTTGGGGGAGGATTGAAGTGGGGAGGGGAGAGACAGGGAGGGGAGCAGAGAAAAATGTAGAGCTCAATAAATATCAATAAAAAATGTATAAAAAAGAAGGATGAGGTCAGGCTGGACACCCACCTGCAGAAGGATGGGGTCAGGCCCATGTCTCTCACTTTGCACAAAAATTAATTCAGACTGGATCAGTGACCTACCTGAACCTGGAAACACTGACCCCCACTGAAGGAAAGCTCAGGGAAAACTCTTCAGGTCATCAGCACAAGCAGGAGAACTCCAAAAGGGATCCCAATAGCACAGAAGATAGCCGTAAGAACTTAGAAATGAGATTATGGGACATTTAAGAGCTTCTGTATAGTCAGGCAGTGGTGGCATACACCTTTAATCCCAGGACTTGAGAGGCAGAGGCAGGTGGATCTGTGAGTTCGAGTCCAGTGTGGTCTACAGAGCAAGTTTCAGGATAGGTTCCAAAGCTACAAAGAAACCCTGTTTCAAAATAAAAACAAAAACAAAAACAAATAAAAGCTATAATACAATCAACAAAGTGACAGAATTTTCTCTGATAGAATAAATAATAATCTCTGATAGATAATAAATAAATATTTTCTTAAAAAAAGAGCATCAGGTTCAGGCCAATCAGGACGGTCATTTGGTTTCTGAGGCCACCTGCTTGGCTTGTTGCTGGCAGTCTTAAATGAGAGAGACATGGGGCTTGGGCATGTTTTAAAGGTGTCATCCTGAGTGTCACTTTAAAAAATATATATTTATTGTCCAGGGCTGGAGAGATGACTCAGCAGTTGGGAGCACTGACTGCTCTTCCAGAGGATTTGTGTTCCATTCCCAGCACCCACACAGTGTCTCACAACTGTCTGTAACTCCAGTTCCAGGGACCTGACACCCTCACCCAGACACACATGCTGCACCAATGCACATTAAGTAAATAAATAAGTAGTTAAAAATATTTATTGACTAATTTTACTTCTTTTTATTTAAAGAATTATTTTTAAAATTAAT
>PVIU01019632.1:0-35977 GCA_004026605.1 Ondatra zibethicus
CAAGAAACTGATCTTGCCTGGACTGCTTGGTGGTATACTACTTGCAGGACCCAAAGAGAAATGACTGCTGAACGTGCCTAAAGGTGAGATGGCCCTTTAGTGTTCCTGTTTCATGAAAGAGTCTGCTAGACACAGAAAAAAGTAACTGACATTCTGCAGGACACAGAAAAAAGTGACTGACAAACTGCCAATATAGGGAGAACTGTCTTTGAAATTTCCTACTTCATGAAAAAGTATGTGCCTGTAGGCTGAAGATGGATGGCCCATTGGTACAGAAAAACTTTGGGTGACTGTCCAAGTAGTGAGAAGTCTCTGTCAATTCTAGAGTTTTGAAAGTTGCTTACAATGAACTTACTGTTTACTTAGGTAATATTATATCCTTCTGGAGTCTTTGATGGAGTTGAAAAATAGTTATAATTATAGTTTTCCTTAGTTATGATAAAAGATAAAGTAGATATAAATATTGTAACTGTAATTCTTTTTTGATAACTGTTTTATGTAATTTCATTATGTTATAGTTTAAACCTTCTATTTAAACAGAAAAGGGGAGGTGATGTGGGAGGCCCTCTGTATGCTGTGATTACCATTAATGAATAAAGAAACTGCTTTGGACCTATAGCAGGGCAGAACATAGGTAGGCAGGGAAAACTAAACTGGATGCTGGGAGAAAGGAGGCAGAGTCAGAGAGAAGCCATGTAGCCCTGTTGGAGCCAGATGAGAATTTAGGTGGTAAGCCACAGCCACGTGGCGATACACAGATTAATAGAAATGGGTAAAATTAATACATAATAGTTATACAATACAAAGCTAGAGCTAGTGGGTCAAGCAGTGATTTAATTAATGCAGTTTCTGTGTGATTATTTTGTGGCTAAGTGGCCAGGAATCAACAAGCAGTCCCCTCCTTACAACATTTTCTGTTAAGCTTTTGGCATTCTTTATATGCTATGATATTACCTCTCATAGAATACTCTGTCCCATTCTGTGGTTTGTTTCTTCATTCTTTTGGTTATTTTGCTTAACAGAATACTTATGGTCTGTTGTAATCCCATTTGTCTGTTTTTGCTTCTATAATCTGTACTTTTAATTCCATATGCAAAAATCATTTCCTATATCAATGTCAAGGAAATTACCACCATTTTCTTGTGGGGAATCTGAGTCTTGCAGATTATTATTTGATTATTTAGAATCCAATTTTGTATGTGAGATAAGGCTCCAGGATAATTTTTCTTTATGGATAATCTTGTTTTCCTAACAGTATTTACTTAAGACAAAAATTTCCTCATCACACACTTTGGGCGTTTTGGCCGTTAAGTTAATAGATTTGCTTTGTCTCATTATTATTACTATTAGTAATATTGTTTTGTTGTTTTTGTCGTTGTTATGTTTTCTTAGTGTGTTTTGGCTCAGCATTTCAGAATTTCAGTCCATAGCTATCTGACTAACTGCAGTGATTCTGGTAAGAGCCTGAGATTCCATGATGGAAGGGTATAGTGGAGAAAGTTGTTAATAGAACAGTAGGAATGAAGCAAGTCAAGAAACAGAAACAAAGTGGTCAAAGACAGTTCTTGTAAAGACACACTTATAGTGAGGCAGCTAGAACCTCTAAGATCCAATCACCCCTGTATATTGATGTCTTAGATTCTCTGGAAGACTTGAGATTTAACCTGAACATCTTTAACTTGTCAGCAGTGGCCACAAGCCAACTTTTTGAGGAATTGGCTCGTTTCCTTCTCCAATCACACTGATTTCCCCCAATTCAATGGGCTCATTCTCTTCAACTTTTCATATCAGTTATCAGTCCATGTCTGTCATTATATTCATGTCTTGCTTCCTGAGCCCCATTTCTGTTGTCATATTTACTATCAATAAATCCCTAAAGCACATCTGTTTTCACCATATAACTGTTGTTGATGACTTATCTTCCCATTGGTTTTATAGATTCACAATCAGTGTTTCCATGCGTGGGGCAGCAGATCGGAACAAATACAGAAAACCACAGCCAGACATTATGCAAAGAGAGAGACCTTGGAACACATAGCTCACAATGGGATGTCTCCATCAGCTCTCTCCTCTCAGAGCTCAGGAAACTCCGCAGAAGAGAAGGTGGAAAGACTATAAGAACCATAGGACACCAGAAGAATAAGGCTCTCTAAATCAACTGAGGCACGATCATATAAACTCAGAGCCTAAGTAGCAAGCATGGGACAGACACGGGTCTGCATAAGTCCTCTGCATATATATTATAGCTTTCAGCTTAGTATTTTATGGGACTCTTGAATATGTGAATGAGTGATTATCTAATTCTAGTAACTTCTTTTGGGACATTTTCCTTTTATTGCTTTATCAACTTTAACGTAATGGTTTTATTTTTTATCATCATTTATTCTTTTGGAAAAAATTTTAAAATATATAATAACACCACTTCCACCTTTCTCTTTGTTCCTTTCAAACTCTCCCAATGCCCTCATACTCTCAAATTGATAGCATATTTTTCTTTGATTAATGAATATGTATGTATATGTATATTCATGGGTATATAAATACAATTTGTTAAGTCCATTTTTGTTATTTGTGTGTATATGGTTTCATGTCTGACAACTTTGCATTGAATAAACAATTAAGAGTTAATCCCTGTGAGAAGTTAATTTATGAAAATAATATGCTGTGTGTTTTCTGCAAATTTAAAAATGTATTAAAGTTTGAGAATATAGTTCTTTCAAATGTCAAGGGTATGTACTGTGAGGAAGCAAAAGATCCATACTGAACTTGTAGAAATCAATATGTATTCTGGTTCAGCATAAAACTTAAAGAAGAAAGTCAGTGAGTTCAACTCCTTCTTTGGTTCTATGTAAATTGATTTTGGGTGATCTTAAATGTTCCAAGGTTCTGTCTCAAAGTGGCAAGTTTTGTTTGTCACAGAACAGAGAAGATATATGTCTAACTTCCTATCTTAAGGTTCTTGCAATGCAATACTAGAATCTCTATTAAGTGATCAGATAATATCTAACACACAAAGCATACATAAAAATGCACACATATAGTAGAGAAACATGCCCAAAAATATTCAAAAAGTATGTAGTATAATATATGTAGTTGGTGATGAAGTTCAAAGTAGAGACAAAGATTCCTTAAGGATGTAAGAAAAACAGCTTTCTGTGAGGAAGCATACAAGAGTAGATTATAATCATCTTTGCCTTTCATTATGGTCTCAGACAAACTGCCCAAATTCTCTATGGACCAGTTCCCTTGCACGTTAACACTAGTGAAGGTCTAGGGATAATGTTGGATAGATTGTAAACACTATATAGATGAAGGTTAAGAGAATGGTCTATGAGGGTTAAAAATCAACACTTTTCATCCAATCCAGACTACTTCTCCTTAAGTAAGAGTTTATGAATTTTAGGCAGTAGCATAGTATTATGCCATGTCTAGGAGAAGAAAGAAAAAGGAAAGGAGAGGAAGAGAAAGAAGCTAGGAAATGAAAGGAATGGGGTGGAGGGAAGAGAAGTAAAAAATTAAAGACAATACCCCATGATACCATGGCAAGTATTAGCATTTAATACAATAATTAGCTGGGAATAAGACATGTAGTTGAAATAAAGACTGCTTTTCTTGTTCATAAATCATTTTCTGTACACTAACCTAAGGAGGTTGGATTGGAAGAGATTACAGAAAGGCTCTCAAGACACCTTCACAAACTCTCCCCTCTGCACCATCTCTAAACTTCTATACTCATACAACTGATTGTTTCTTCCATTAAAGTGTTAAGAGTACCTCTCCAGCTTAAAGTTTGAGATGCTCTCAATGTCAGACAAATTATTTCAGATACGTTTATGACTAATACTAGGTTCATCTAGACATAATACAACTCAAATTCCGGCTGTAATTATTAGTTTAAAGATTTAAAAGCAGAAAAGGGAGTCTGATGGCCATGATCTACTATAACCCTTTACCTTAGAGTTAATGTCCTTAACAAGATGGATATAGATGGAAGCGTAAGAAGTAGAGCAGGAGGGAGGAGGAAGAGAAGGAAAGCCCTAGATTCTAATGCTAGTACCAGCAAAGTAAGTTAAATTAATTTTGAAAAGGTCAGGCTTGTGATATGAGAAATGCAAATAACATCAAGCAAAGAAAAGCAACAGGTAGTTAATATCTCAAAAAATATTTTTAACTTCCATTACTGAAAAACTGGGTTGTGACATTAGATCATCCTTCAGGTTAATGTTCATGGTTATGTTAGCCTCAAATATTTCTACATGGTAAAATATGCAGATAGTGAATGTGACTCGGTGGGTAAAATGCTTGTTGTGTAAGCATGGATTCCTGTGCTCTAAAGTCATGGAAAAGCCAGGAATAGTAGCATGCTACTTCACCCCATTTCTGGGCACACAAAGAAGGTGGCTCTAAGGAGCTCACTTGACAGTCTAGCCAATATAATGAGTTCCAGGGTAAGCAAGAGATTCCATCTCAAAAAATTATTTGGGAGAGTGAGAGAGAAAGGACATTCTGAGGCCATCCTCTGGCTTTCACATGCTTACACATGAGTAAATACATCCACATACATATACATATACCATACAATTAAATGAAGTAAGATAAAACAAAAATAGAGTTATAATGCATGAGGGCAAAGTCTCAGGTACTTATAATATTTTTATTCATAAACACAATGCTTTTCATGTCCCATATCCCAGAGTCTAACTTTGTGACTTTCCATCTGTGAGACCAGAGGCACACTCTTCAGAATAGCCACCTAAAACTCTTAAGATACATGAGACATATTAAGCAAACTTCACTATTCTTGATTCATTTTCTGACAAAATATGTATTAACTAATTTCATAAAAGTTGCAGACATCAATTAGCTGTTCATTCTGCTATGAGCCTTAGCAGAAATAAATATGAATTTAAGCTTAAAACCTTATTAACGACTGATAATGCACAGAATATAGTTGCTAGAGTGTTTGTTCATGTTGTTGTATCTTATATAGGTCTGGATGACTTCGCTAGTGTTGGAATCCTGCATCAGACACTGTATAGGAAGACACTTGGAGGGCATCAATCACTAGAAAACTGTATTCCACCAAGTGCTGACTATATCTAATCTGTTTTCTTCACTTTTCTCTGTCATTATGCTCCTCACTCCAGGATTCACTTGTTGTCCCCTAATTGATAAAATGCTGTGGATGGCTCAAAGTTTGCATCTTAGAAATAAGATTTTATTCAATAATATAAAAATTGTTGTTGAGGTGTCATGATTCTTGGAGAACAAGATATAGAAGCATGACCATGTAGAAATATTTAGTGTGTTTGGATATTTTTCATGTCTCTGTTGACAGTTGAAAGTCACTATTGCTAAAGCTGGACTCTTGTCATCATCAACAGCCCTGCCATCAATGAACATGTCTCTGCACAAAGGAAGACAAGCTCTTCATCACTGAGGTATTACTTAAAGGCCTTCTTTACTCTTCTTACAGAGTATAATCCTTACTACTTACAGAAGCTGTGAAGTACAGAATCCATAATGTGCCACAGCCTTATGACGCCATCCTTACCTTCTCTATGATGTCCTATACTCTGAATCTGCCACTTTTCAAATAAATGCCTATATGGTTAAGACCTTTTTATTATTTGCTTACTTGGTTTGCTGTTGTTTGAGACAGAGTCTCACTCTCTAGTCCCGGCAGGTGTGGAATTCATGATGTAGACCAGGATAGCCTTGATCTCACAGATAAACACCTGCTCCTGCCTCATGAGGGTTGGAACCAGAGGTGTGTGTACCACCACACCCAGTAATGCTGATATGTTTAAACAAACTATTTTACACTGGAATTCCTTTATTGTGCCAAGTCCCACAGACTAATTAATGTTGACCTTAAATAATGCACTTAAACAATTTACTGTTTTATTATCCCTACTATAGAAACAGAAACAAGACCAGCTTATGTTTGTTTCAAAATCATTTTTCCCTACTAAGAAATGTATCTAACTGTATATTAAAATAATTTATCTGCTGTTCTGCTCACAGTCTTGAAATAAAAACCATATTCAAGAGAATTCCATTACTAACCTACAAGGTTGGAAGTAAATGGAAGCATCTATCAAAACAGAAAAATACATGAAACACTCTCGTCCCTGCTAGCATTGTATTCTGGAAATAATTTTATTCACTTCATACTAGCATATTGCAATATGCATAATCATGGTCCTCAACAAACTTCCAGAAACACCTTGTATAATGAACTACAACAAAGTGAAAGCATTTGCACTCGTTCTCATGTTTCTAGTGAATGATTGGCCTTGTTTTCACCATGCTCTTCCGTGCAGTAGTTAACATTTTGCTTCCCTCCCTAAATCCATATGCATTCATGCTGATGGCAGTGTTTATGAAAAAAATGCCATCTATTTTTAAGGTTTTGTACAGTTTTTGTAAAGCATTCCCCTGCTGAGTATTTCACACCTGCTAACATAATCCTTCCTTTATAGTGCTCTGTTTAGTTACCTTGGAAATGGTATCACAACATAGCAGAAACACCTGTCAGTGTGAGATGATGCCTGCTTAATTTTAAGCTGGATTTAACCTCATTTCTGTATACATAATGGAAAATGTTATTTGACAGAGATTTCACACTGAGAGAAATCCACAAGCAGTCATAAAAACCTATTTTTCCTTCTTATTATCTATGATCTGCAGGAGCCAACTGATAGATTTAAGAAACAATGTATGAGCAATTGCCTGTTTTTCCACCAAGGGAATGAAAAGAGGCCATTGTATAGGCTAGAAGTTTACTCTCCAACCTGTTAAAATATATACTGTTTAATTTTTTGCTCCCTGTCATTCATCAGAAAAATTATTTTAAAATGGTAGCAAAGTATCTCATAGTTGGCTCCAAAAAACTATTTCCATTTAAAATGTTGTGGTGAGGAAAAATATAGCGTAGAGTAGCATGATTGACTTATTGCTTTGGGAAATGCAATATACCTTTCTTGGCTTATATTTCCTTTTCAAGAGGGAGAAGACAATAATAATTGAGTTGATCTTTTAGTTGAAATAACATGTTCGGTGTCTCATATAGTGCTTGAAAATACAAGGAAGACTGAATAAACCATTTTCACTCACTTAGTTTATGGGGCTTAAAATAGTTTGTTATAAGTCATTTAAAAATTAAATATACATAAAGAACTAAAGCAAATGCTGTGTGAAGTGGGGCCACTCTGTGTGGAGTAAGCTATTCTGGAACTCACCATGTGGCTCCGGCTTGGGCTTGAACTCACAATCCTCCTTTCCCAGCCCACTGAGTGCTGGATTAAAAGCATACTATACACTGCACTAGGTTTAGAACATTAAATTTACTAATAATTTTTAGAAATAAGACATATATTGCAAATTATAAACATTTCATGAATAGAATGTTAGAACACAGAGGAAACTAATAAGCTGCTCTTATAATCAATCACCACAGTGACACATTTGATGAGCAGTTCAGAAGAGGTGAGAAAAGACCACTTTAACTCAATCAGATAACTGTTCATTTTTTTGGCACAAACCTTGGTCATGTGAAATGGTAGTCTAAGTACATTAAATTCTGGGGGGAACCGTATTTTCAAATGTAGTACCCCAAACTGGTCAACGTGAAAAGAATACAAGACTGAGAAGTGCTGAGCCCTGCATGAGACCTTCATATGACACACTTCCCTCGAGGTTCTGAGCTCTGTGTAGAAGGGATGGAAATGTTCTAAAATCTAGAAGTTTTCTGTAATATTGAGGAAACTGTTTTCCAAAACCTACAAAGCAGAAGCAATATGAACTCACAGTGACTGTGACAGCGCCTGTCACAAACAAGACCTGTGCAAGGGCCACACTAACAAAAGTCCCAGCATAGAGGCAAGAAGGCAGGCATGAAACCCACCAACTACCTGAGGAGCTACTGACATATAATGGCTGCTGGGAGAGAAAGAGTTAGTTTTCTTTAATGCTGTGACCCCTGGTAGGCTGGCAATACACATGAGGCAGAACCCAATCTCAAGACTAATCACCAAGAAACTTCACTTGGTAAGGAAAAAAGAAATCTATGAGTTGGGCAGGAAGTGTTGGGAGGAGTTGAAGGGTGAGTATGTTCTAAGTTCATTCTATGGAAATTCTCAAACTCATTAACATGACTGCCTACACAAGACCAGAATGACAGCTACAGCAATGTCATTCTCCCAGGAAAGAAAAAATAATCTTTAAAGATATTGTCGCCTTGCATTTCTATGTCTAAATTACTGAGTATATCAATAGCAGACTATAAAATCCTCTGGTAACCTGACTTAAATACACACAAATGTTTAATACTTAAGGTTTATGCGTATGGGGGATGAGATAGGAAATCTCAATGGAGTTGAAGATGTTTGAGTTATTTTCTATTAAACAAATTGTTCACTGTTCATAGGTAGTGTGCACTTTCCCACTTGTACAAAGAAGAATTACCATTTTTCCCTTCTACCATTCTTGCTGCATATTCTTAAAACATGACATATCTTTTCTTAAAATTGTTAACTGTTTGTCCTATTGTTCAGGCTTATTAACTAGCTCTTACAACTTAAATTAATCCACTTCTATTACTCTATATTTTACCACAAGGCTTGTGGTCTGTTACCTTACATCCTGCTTTTCTGGTGGCTGCTGGCATCTCTCTGACTCCACCTTCTTTTTCCTTATATCTCTGATTGGATTTTCTGCCTGGATTTATTTGCCTAGCTATTGGCCACACCAGCTTCTTTATAGAGACGAGTATTCTATATCATCTACCTTTTTCTGTCAAATTAAAAAAGAAGGTTTTAACTTTATCATTAATCAAAAATATGATGTGGGATTCCCTTCTGTATGCTGTGAATATGTTTTTATTACCATTGGTTAATAAAGAAGCTGCTTTGGCCTATGGCAAGGCAGCATAGAGCTAGGTGGGAGAACTAGACTGAACGCAAGGAAAAAGAAGGTAAAGTCAGAGAGATACCATTTAGCTGCCAAAGAAGAAAGATGTTGGGACCTTACTGGTAGGCCACAACCTCGTGGTGATACATAGATTAATAGAGATGGGTTAATTTAAGATATAAGAGCTAGTAATAAATATGCCTGAGTCACTGGCTAAACAGTGTTGTAATTAATATATAGTTTCTATATGATTATTTGGGTCTGGGCAGCCAAGACATGAAAACAAGCCTCCATAATGGCACCTACTGTCTGGGAAATGGATCCACATAAGACCTAAAAAAGCTTAAATAAAAAAAGAGAGCTTCTAGACCCACAAAAATGGGAGTAAACTGGAGTTTCTTGGTAGCCACATATTTTTAGATAAGTTCTGTTTCCTGGAGGTGAGCAGAGGCACAGCTCCTTTAAGAGAAGGCTTTCTGATTCAGCACTAGCATCAATAACTGTGAGGCCTTTTAAGAAATAGGTTCCTGGTTCATGTTGGCATCATGAATGGTTCTCGTTCTTTCAGGAGGTCCAATTACAGAGCACTTAAATGGGGTTTGTGAACAGAGTACTACAAGTTGCTTAATAGTGACATAAACCCGCTGCATACCTGGAGCTGGGGCAGTGAGCATTGCTTGAAGAGGTGGTGAACATACTTCTGCCATGTTGGAGAGGGCAGAGCCAATAGGCAAAACAGCAGTGTTGATGTTAGACATGCCTGCTTTGCATTTAAAAAAAAACCTCTCCTGTTCTGAAAATGATTAGAGATACACAATAAGACAGATTCAGATGAAAAAGACCTCTGATTGGATCACAATGTTGGATAAATGTACATGTACTTAAGAGAGAGAGATAAAGAGTACAGTTAGTCAGAGACTAAATGAATAAAGACAATAAAATGAATGTTAAAAAGTAATAAAGTTAAAAATAAGCCATGTAAAGATGGAATATATCCAGAGAGTCTGGATTATGTATATTATCGTGTTTTCTTTTAATTTCTTAACTACAGAGAGACATTTCATCTATGAACTGCTAAGCTAAACCAACATATTTATTTTAAAGGTATCTTGACTTCAAAATTTGAGTTTAAGGATATGTTACTTTGGAAAAGAGGTTCTGCTTTTGTTTCCACAGAAGATGAGGACCTACGGATTTCTTCGAAGGCAATATGTTTTGATGGAATAAGACACCCCCAAAATATTTGCATGAACCCTAAAATACTTTACCCAAAAAACAGCAGAAAGCAGTTTGGTGGAAACAGCACCCAAATTCACAAAATGATTATTTATAAATGTTTGTTTACATTTAAAGGGGGATATGATATAGAAATAAATACTTTACATTAATATAAACTTTGGTGTATTGATACAAACTTAAGGTTAATTTTGTTTTGTGTATATTTCTACTCTTGTTTAAGGTATTACGTCTATACAGATCATTAAAAAAGTAATATATAATTGAAAATTACTGATTAATAGTCATTTATAATAGTAAAACTTGTAATCAAGTTAGTTAGGCTTTCTACATATACAGAGATATATTTCAGTTAGATAAATTATTGTCAACACTTCAAAGACCTACAGAATATGACATTTAAATGTTTTAAGAACTTAGACTTTTCTTGACAGTGAAACATGTCTGATTCTGGCAGCACCAATTATTTCAAGAGGATGATGAGCATCAAAGAGGCTCCTAATGAAGTTTGCTAGCAGTTTGGACAAGAAACTGCTCTTGCCTGGACTGCTTGATAGCATGCTGTATGAACTGGACCTGCAGGACCGAAAGAGAAATGACTACTGAACTTGCCTAAAGAAAGTGAGATAATCTTTTAGTGTTCCTGCTTCATGAAAAATCTGTCAGACATTCTGAAGGACACAGAAAAAAGTGACTGACAAACTGCCAATATAGACAAAACCATCTTTCAAATTTGCAATTTCATGAGATACCATGCCAGATACTATGGGCCTGTAGGCTGAAGATGAAAGCCACAACATTACAAAAGAACTTTCAGTGACTGTGACTGTCCAGGTAGCAAGATGTCTCTGTCAATTCTATAGTTTTGAAATTTGCTTAAAATGTACTTCCTGTATACTTAGGTAATAGTATATCTTTCTGGGGTCTTTGATGGAGTTGAATACAGATAGTTATAGTAATAGCTTTCCTTAGTTATGATAAAAGATAAATTAGATACAAAACTTTAGACTCAAAAAAATTGTAACTATAATGCTTACTTGATACCTGTTTTCTTATATGTAATTTTACCATGCTAAAGTTAAAACTGTGTGATTATTCGGGTCTTGGCAGCCAAGAAATGAACATGCAGTCTCCGTTTACACAAATCCAAGTCAACAATATATCTGATAGCTGACTCTAGCAATCAGTTTCCAATAATTTGCTAAATTCTTTATTTGTGAGAACAATGAAACATAATCATCCACTCCAGAGTATTGCTGCCAATCTTGAAACTATGACACCCAAATATAGATAATTTATGACTTAGCAGCTGGTAACTTAGTACTGGGGAAGGAAAGACAGCTTCCTTGCTCTTTGTAGTGACTCTTTAATACTTCAACACTTTTTCCCAATCTTACTTCTCAGTCCCCCCAAAAATACAACACACCCAAAGAAAAGTATCTATTGATATCAAAATACTAATAAAAGCCTTATACTTGATTGTGCATTTTGATAATTCATAGATATTAAATTGTAAATAAGAATTAAGATGGTCTCAAATGCCTGATAATCTAAAGATGGAAACTATAAGTCAAGACAGATTCTATTCCATGTCTGAACAGTCCTGCACTGGACAGATAAAGCAGCAATGAAATAATGAGCTAATTTCTGGCTGGCCAAAAGGTGGTGCCTTTTAAAACAAAAAAGGCAAGATATTGACAATGCCAAATACTGTCTTTAAAATTACCTTTCATTGAAGGTCTAAGCAGGAAGAAATAGTATTGGCAATTCTTCTAGTGACAAAAAAGGTAGATATGACTATTTCCACTTTACATGGGAGATCAGTTACTAAGCATTAATGTAGTTTGTGTAAAGTTCTCCATCTAGTAGATATGCAGCCAATATGTGAGTCGAGGTCCATCTACAAAAATTTCCATCTAAAAATTTTTTATTTCCTTAAAAAATAGCAATGGAGTGCCATATATTTCAAACATGTACTAAGCAACAAAATAGACAATGTACCTACCTACCTATAGAGGTGGCCTCTATGTATGCCTCATAGAGAGGAAAACCATCTTGAAGGACATCTAGGTGCAGAAAATCAACTGCACTCTGCACAAAGCAAGCAGAGGAGCTGTAATTTGCAACTATTTTACTTGACACCACATTCTAATCCCTTTTCTCTGCCAAGAGCTGCCACTCTCAAGAACAGACATAATTTAGCGAGTTGAAGTCACTAAGAACTGCAATAAAATCTAACTGATATGCCGAGCCATTTATATGTCAGTATTATATCCAGAAATACTACATGTTTTAACTTTAGCTTTCTTTCTTTCTTTCTTTCTTTCTTTCTTTCTTTCTTTCTTTCTTTCTTTCTTTCTTTCTTTCTTTCTTTCTTCTTGTTTTGACTTTTCTCTGAAACTTTTAGAGGATTCTCACCCAGAACACCCTACTAACTGGAAATCTCCTCATTGTTTCCCCTCACAATAGTCATGTATGGATTCAAATCTAAGAGCAAAACCTACTTCCTCAGAGATGCAAACAGACACACACACAAGTATACCACACACTTGTGAAATGAATACCACACATTCAATTGTCTAGATATGGAAAGTTATTCATGAAATTTCGTATTGCATTTTTGCCTCACCAATATTTTACAACCACTTTTCTGAATGGTGAGGTTGACTTGGAAGGCAGGGTTTTAAATAAATGATTTATTGCTTTATTACTAGACCACACTCTGTCAAGAATGTGACAAGATACTGCACAGTACACTTAGTGTAGATGGAACCAGTGTCACTCCAAGGACAGTTTGTGAACATGACTGGTAGCATTATTTTTTTTCTAAATGAAGCATGAAACAAGTCAAACATGATCTTAAACAACTGTGCTGTAGTTCAATTTCTTCATCCTGTCATATGGGAAGAAATAATTATATTTGATGATTAAATAAAGTCCATGGATGGATACCCACAAGTGAGAATACTCACAGCAACAGCACTGTGTGCTCAGCACAGGCTCAGAGATGCAAGCCCTATAATTTGTGATATTTTCTAATGAGATGTTTTTAATACTTAGATGTCTGATGTTATTGACATTAATTGTTACCACTGCTAATTTGGCTATATTAAGGGCATCCTATTCCTTTTTATCTTTAGGAAGGAACTGGTCCACTTTACTTCTTATAAGATGGTAATAACTCCCTTGGTGACAGAGAATGAGGATTGATGAATTTCTCCTTGCTAATCACAATATGTATTATCAGCATATGTAGGGAGTAGTTCTCTTTCCACAAAATAAAAGCAGGAGTCACAGAGATATATGAAGACTTTCACAGGTAATTCATCATTTCCACGAGAAGCCAAGTTGATCAATTCCTATTTGTTTCTTAGAATAACCTCTCTTTTTTAATTTTGTTCTTTCTGATCTGTTGCAGTTTCCTGAAATAATGTGGAGCATATATCCTCATGAGTGTCTCGATATCATAAAAATATTTTGCAAACCATTTGCTTTACAAAGAAATAACTTCCCATTTTTCTGTTATTGTTTTTTGTTGGGGGACAGGAGTCTCATGTAGTCCAATGGTACGGAACCCCTTATGTAGCTGAGGATGACCTTGAGTTTCTGAAGCTCCTTCTTCCACCATACAGCATCACACCCAATTCTCCATTTATGAACAGGAAATTTCAATAGTCACTTCCCCAAAGAACATTAAAATTTCAGACCTTTGGCCTTGTGAACTTTCCATAAAGTCTGAATTGTTCTCTACATGCTAAATGGCTCTCATACATAGGTTCCAAACACTTTTTAAAATAATGTGTTTTGTAGAAGGTTAAATGCTAAAATAAAGGCTATAAGATGGACCATATATAGTAACAAAATAACACTGAAGCTGCAGTCATGGAATTTAGTGGATCAAACTGCACAATTTCTCTAAAACAATTCTCTAAGGACATTATCCATCATTATAACCTACTTTCACAATCACTTCCTTTCTTGATGTTTTGCTTTAAAATGGATGTGGAATACACATTACTTATGCATAGCTGCTCAATAGGAGCAGTTAATAAAATATTGACCTAAAAGAATCAAACCAGAGCAAAGGAATGAATATATGAATAAAGTAATATATGCTTTTATTTGAAAAATAAAGTTAGGATGAAAAATAATAAACTCAAAGCAAAATAGTAGAAATGACTTATATACCACAAAAGTGAAATTCACTCTAGAATTGAAGAATACAGTTCCTGAAATAATCACCTAGCCAAGGGGTTTAAATTATACTGAAAATTGGTGCAGACAGAGTGAAAAATAATTTCAATTTAAGAACAGCCAGCAGTATAGCAATAAAGAATTGCATTCCCAGAGCCAGGAAATAAAAAAATATCTACTTAAACTTATAGCAATTAAAATTGACTGGTAATCATGGCTTTTAATTTTTTTCTCATTATTTTCCAAGAATTAAAGCGATCTCATCATGAGAAAAACATTGGGTATAGAAAAATAAATGTAGAAGGAAACACAGAAATTCTGTGTTAGATATTTATATGATAAAAATTATGAACAGCAAAAGGTCTCATTTTTCCATGTAAATTTCCAGGTTATGTGTGGCTCATTACAAAGCCATGGAGTGATATTAGAAACTATAGGGTCAGACAACTCCTATGTCATGTCTGGGTGCACTTACCATGTCACTAAGACACGACAGGCTGGCATCTAGCTTGTCCTTTGGTTTTCCCAATATGAAATGAGTGAAATATAACTTAACGAATTTTAGGGGGAGAAATTCAAACAGGAGTCCAGCTGCACTAGGTTCAGTGTTCTGACTAAAAATACCTTGGTACTTTGTGTTCTGCTGCAAAGCCCGGGCGTGTGCCATTTCTTACAAGTAAACATAACCAAGGAAGAAAAGTAGTAACCTTATGGCCAGTCATAAGCTCCATGCTGTTCCAGTCTCCCCTGAAAAACCATTACTATCATCCCAAGCATAGTTGTCTCTAAGCCGCATGAAGTCATTTCTCTGTCATATGATAGACCTAAGAAAATTTCTTGACACAGAATCATATGCTGATGGGATACCTATGGATAACCGCGATTCATCATTGATAATATGTTTAAAGGACAGATCAATAAATTATTTAGGCCCTCTGAACTTCTTGCTGACAAATTTTAACTTACCAAAGATCATTTTAAAACAAGACTGAATAAAGGTACTGACTTCCTGAAGCAAAGAATAGCTAAAAATCAATACTGAAACATTTTTGAAATATGCCAAAACATTAGAAACACCTATAAAAAGTTTTAAAGCTATAAGTACTGTGAAATTGATAATTTTGGTGTGTTACATATGCCAGTGAATTAATTTATTGTCATAAGATGATCTGGAATGATTACATTCAATGTAATAATATTAAAGATAGAATGTTATAACCACAAAAGAAAGTAAGATCCCAGAAAATAGGGCAATATTAAGGAATGAAGAAATAAGTACAGAAAATGACTTTTGTTTTGCAATTGTTAATACAGTCTGTTTGATTCAAAAATGAGTTTGAGAAATAAATTTAATATTAGTTGTTGTAGTGGCATTTCAAACATATTTTAATAAATGAAGACAGTCTGAAGATTTCAGAGTAAAACAGTCCCACTGGTCAGCCTTACAGACCAGATTATGGTAACATACACTTTTAATCCCAGTAGCTGTTTTAGTTGCCATAGAAATCGGTGGTGCATGCCTTTTATCCCAGCCCAAGAGAGGAATATAACACAGGGCAAGACGGCTCTCAGAGATTCATCCTGAGATTCCTGGAGGAAGAATCACATTTCAGACCGAAGTCGAGGTAAGAGCCAGTGGCTGGCTGTTTTGTTTTGATTATCTTCAGGTTGAACCCCAATTTCTGACCCTGAGCTTTTATTAATCATGCTTCAAGTTTAGTATGGTATTTGAAGACAGTAACCTGATTATTATTTCTTCATTTTGAAAACAATATTAATATCTGGTGAAATCCTCTCTATTTATTTATCTCAACCATTCTTTTAAAAAATAAAAAGCATGTAATTCATTTATGAGGGGAATCCTGGAAAATACTCCAGTCTTGGAGAAGCCATGGTCTGACAGCCCAGGGAGATGAGGGACTAACTGAGGGCTAGCTGACTAGTAAGGCCTGGCTATGGGAGTCAGACCTTGAAGCAGATGGATGTGTTGTGCAGAAGTGGGTGGGAGAACTGTGTTAAGGACAGATGAAAATGTTAAGACAAGGAAATAGAAGAAAAAAAAAACAAGAGAAATAGGAGACATTGTTGCTATGGTGACTCCATCACCCCTGCTTTATATTGAGCCTTATATTCAGGATTTCTAAGTAATTCCTCTGCTTCTTTTATGTATGCAAATCTTTTTCAAATTAAGTAAACTTCACATCAGTTATAAATCCCATGAAGTTATTCTTAAGGTGGTTTCTGTAGGAACTGGGCTATGTTTTGACATCTGAAGCTTGGAGCTCATCTAGTTGAAATATAGTTATCAAAGAAGACATCCCTAACTTACTAAAGGTCAGGGGCCTAACTTTAACAGGTGTCAGCTCACCTTCAGCTAGAAGCTTTTATCAAAAGAGGGGAAGCTCATTTTTCCTTTCTATAAAGCCAGTGATTGAACTCGAGTGGCCATTCCAATGCCAGGTTAACTTAGTCCATCCCTACATTTGCAAGGTTAGATAAGTTCATACCTACAATTGGTACATTAATTGAAGATGAACTGTGAGTGAAAGGATGCAGGTAAGTCCTCTTGCTGGAATGCATCCTACTGTTCATCATGAAAAGATGTATGGAATGTGCCACATCCACTTAGCTACATAAAGGTTTCATTTCTTGCTGCCTCAGCAGTGAGTTCCAGGGACACACATTACATCCTGATTTGGTGCTTATTTCTTAATACTGTGCATTGTTCCTGACTACTTTAATGGAGTGGACTTCTAGTTAGGACACCTTATTTGAAAGTCTATTTTTCTCAAAGCGCAGAAGCTGGACCAGAGGAGCAGGAACTCAGCTTAATCAAAGATTGTTACATACTACATTGGGGAGACAGATGACACACTGAACTCAGTCACCTGGAACCCAAGCAAAAATTGGACCCAGTGGACCACATATGTAACCTCACTGTTGTAGGAACTGCAGAGACAGGGGATTCCTGAAACTCAGAGTTCAGGCATCATAATCAAATAAAAAGCCTTGAGGCTCTATGCCTGTTTTTCTCAAAAATTGAAGTTAGATAGCAATCAAGGAAATTCATCCAACATCAGCCTCTGGCTTCCGCTCACATGCACACATGCATAATCACATACTCACACTAGGAAGTACATATCACACACACACACACACACACACACACACACACACACACACACACACACACAAATCCTCCTGAGACCAAGTTCAGCACAGAATCTCTAGGGAGTTTCCTGGTAGCCAGAATAGACTTGCTAACTGAAGATGCTTTAGCAGAGGATACAGAAGGCAGACCTCTGGAGGTTGTAGGAAAACATAAGGTTGGAGGGATTAAACTTGATTACTAAGACTGAATTTCTTGGTTTCCCCAAAGTATATAGTCTGGTAATAATAAGCTAAACATGATGCTTCTAGTGGCTGTGCATTCACCCGAGTTGACTCAATTAGCAAGTTTAAGAGTAGAATATATTTGAGCAGAATATCTGACACCATGCATAAAGTTTAATAGAAAAATACAACCTGTGTAGCAGTTCTAGTATTAGTCCACACAATGGAAGAAGGCAGATAACATGGAAGAGAGGTGGAAAGATTTTCCTTTACAGGCAAGAGACAAATAAAAGGTTTCAACAATACCACTAAACACTGAACTATGTGTGGAAATACTTCTGGTAATGGAGACACATGTGTGGAGAGAGAGCCTCCTCTTCAGTGGGAGAGATGGAGAGGACATTATCAGAAAAGACTTGGGAAGGACAAACAAGTCAGACGGAAGTGTGTTTTTCATAAATATCAGGATGATGGTTTTGACAAGACGTTCTGTATTGATCAAATTGGTGGCCAATGAACTTAAAGGGATTCTAAGTACTTAGTCTTACTTTTATGTTTCCTGTCGCTGAAAGGCAACCCCGACTTTATAAGCAAGAGCAAGGGCTTTAGTGATAGAGCTTTGGTGGTAGAGAGCTTCCCTGCATGTGTAAGACCCTGAGCTCAATTCCCACTACCCCCACCCCCAAAAAAAGACATCTTAGGCTGAGGATACAGCATAGTGTTAGCATATGAGTCTAGAATGTGAAAGGCCCCTATTAAAATTTTATAAAGAACAACAACAACCAAAAGACAGAAGTAAGTTTAGCATTTATAAGTTCATGTTTTGTTACCTCAGAAGTAAGAAGAGAAAGATCTTTCCTAATGTAGCTGAGGGTTCAATCTCTTTCTACTTTACTAAAATGATGCCAGAATTTATCAAAGTTCAAATAGTAGGATAATTTAAGAGTGAAAGCCAGGGATACACACTTTTAATACATAAACAAATAGATGTTCCTAGTATGTTTTTATGATAAAATAGAAATTTTTAAACAGAGTACAAAAATGATATGTGTGTTTCTTATTAAATGGCATCAACTGTCATTTATCAAATGATAGTACTTTATTTGGCTTTAAAATGTACATATTAACGTCTTAGAATCATTTTATGGATAATAAAAGAGACTCTTTGGATGGTAAACTAAAAATCTATGATATATTCAAAAGGATATACATACATCATATCCATATTCACATATATATGCACATAATTTCTTTAATTCATATAATGTATTAAAAGCTGAAAATTACTTTGGTACATGTTATAAATTATTTTGAATATATTAATATTATATGTACTGTTTCATAATTATAATGCATTTTATTGAATAACTGCTGTTTTATATAATCATTTCATTTAATGACAGGATATTATCATTCATTTATGCACACTTTTAGTAGCAGACACTAGGTAAAATTAATTCTGCAGTTGACTGCTCCTTTTGTTTGGTAGATACAGCAAGAGTCAGCAACTTGAGGTCTAGAGACACAATTCCATCTGACATCCATTCTGGACTGCCCACAAGTTAAAAAGAGTGTTAGTAAAAGAGCCTAGAGCCTCACCCACTCTAGGCAGACACTTCTGGCTGCATCTTGCGCTGTGATGAATAATGTTTTAGAAGTGAAAGAAGAAAACTTCTCTTAAGAAGAAGCCACTAAGAGATAGCATCTACTATTGAATGTTTCCTTGTGAAACAGATATTATCTCAATTTTAAAAGTATGCTAGGAAAACATTCGATAGGCTTAAGAGAAACACTTTTGAAAGTCTTTTTTTTTTTCAGTGTTGTCAGTAGTAATTACAAGACCTTAATGAAAAAGATGGGATGACTTCTGGAAGTTGAAGCAGCTGTGATTCTGTTAGATAGTTGGTGATTTTCAAATAACTTCTCACCTTGTCGCTGCTGGTAGCATACCTAAGCTCTTGTTCCTTAGGAAGGACTGCTCAGTATGTCAAGGGATTTTTCTTAAATGTAAAGAAGAGTGTTCTCTTTGGAATCATGTAATACCTTAAGAATCTTTGTATCTTTCTGTGGTGTGGTCTAACCCCATCCGTTTCCAAATCATTAGCCTTAATGATCAAGCGAGCTCATCACCATCTACCTAATTTTCATGTGGCCATTTCTATATATTCACAATAATATTTCATCTGTCATAAGATGTGCAATTATGCTGATCAATAATTTTTCTCAGTATAATTTTCTTATTAATAACAAAATGTATTCCACATATGCAATCTTTAATATTTATTTTTTTGTTTTTTATTGTTTTTGCTAACTTTTTTATGTATTTATTGAGAATGAACCTAAAGGTTCACATACACTAAATAAATTTTTACTACTACTACTAAAAAAAAAAAAAAGCCACCGGAAGGATGTCCATTCCCTTGTGAATGAATCTATACCGGTGTGCATATTCATAGCACTAGCTGGACTCAATGGGTTAAATAATGAATAGATGAATAAACAAAAATATCAAAGAAAGAAAGAAAGAAAGAAAGAAAGAAAGAAAGAAAGAAAGAAAGAAAGAAAGAAAGAAAGAATACATGAAGTTGAGAAAAAGATTTGATGGAGTTTCAGGGAAACTGAGGGAGTTTGGGGTGGGTATGATCAAGATATATTGTATAAATGTAAGAAATTGTCAAAGAATAAAAGAAGAACTGAAAAATCTAATAGTTCATTAGACATGAGTGCTATATAAAATGTCATTTTTCACATATAAAGTTATACTCACTCAAAGTGACGCCCAGTTTTACTGTCTGTGGCTATTTTTATACTACAGAGGTAGATTGGAATAGCTATGGTATGGACTGTAAGACCCACACAGCCTAAAATATTTACAATTTTTTGCTATACAGAAAGAAATTTCCACTGGAGACTAGGATTCAGAAGATTAAACAGTTGCATCAATGCAATGAAGTGGTAGTTTGACAGAATAGGTGACAGTGCTAAAATTCTTGGAAATGTACATAATGTAACAGTGTAGATGCATGTGTTGTATCACAGTGTAGATGCATGTGCTGCATCACAGTGTAGATGCATGTGCTGCATCACAGTGCAGATGCATTGTTATGTCACACTGTAGATGCATGTGTTGCATCACAGTGCAGATGCATTGTTATGTCACAGTATCAATGCATGCATTGCATCACAGTGCAGATGCATTTTATGTCACAGTATCAATGCATGCATTGCATCACAGTGCAGATGCATTTTATGTCACAGTGTCTATGCATGTGTTGCATCACAGTTCAGATGCATTGTTATGTCACACTGTAGATGCATGTGTTGCATCACAGTGACATTCATTGTTATGTAACAGTGTAGATGCATGCATTGCATCACAGTTCAGATGCATTGTTATGTCACAGTGTAGATGCATGTGCTGCATCACAGTGCAGATGCATTGTTATGTCACACTGTAGATGCATGTGTTGCATCACAGTGCAGATGCATTGTTATGTCACAGTGTAGGTGCATGTGTTGCATCAGAGTGCAGGTGCATTGTTACGCAACAGTGTCGATGTATGTGTTGCATCAGAGTGCAGATGCATGTGTTAATTACAATGTAGATGTACATGTTACATCATAGTATACCCTTGCACAGAAGAATGTCTCCAAAGTGCTGTTTTGGTTTTGTTATGTTTATGGGGTTGGTACTGACAACTGTCCTTCAACCTAGTTTTAATTGGTACCCCTTTAAGCGCTTCTCCACTTCTACCCAAAACTGCTTTCTCATGTGACAGCACTCTATTCCTGAACACTTGTATTAACTGCATCTTATTCATGCTTGTTACTAACATAACAAGGACCTCTGAGGACCAAGTCTAGCTGTAAGAACTGCCCACTTAGGCCTTAGGAACTGTTCACTCCCTTGTAAAAGACTTGAGACAAAGACAGTCTAAGTCAGTGGCCAATCACTAGAACATGTGCTCAGGTTTAGCTAAACTTTGACTTGTACTTTTCCTTTTCAGAACCCACCCTTAAGGCCAGACCCCTACATATTGAGTAGCCAAGGGTTTAGCTGGACACATCAACCTTTCTGATTCTTTTCCTTTTTTTTTTTCTTGTTTTAGATAATGGTCATAACCTAAGTGCATCTTTTCCCTGAGATTTTGGATTACTTAATCTGTCTCTAAAGCTCCCTGCCTACCACACATCTACTTGTCTCCTATGCATATTACTTTGATACCAACTTACATGCCACAACTTTTTGACTCTTCTCTCTTCCATTCTTGGACTCCATGCAGTACCTGAGATTTACAGCTAGGCTGCCCTGGGTTGTTGTTTTTAGTTTCTTTTTTTTAAGCTATAATAAATTTGTCCTCAAAGAAGAAGAAAAATGTTCTACTTGGTTTTAGGTAAGATAAATGTTAAAATACAAAAACATATTTTTAAGAGTTTCAAGCAGCAAAGTTAAAGATAAAACAACCTTAATTAATGGAATAGAGCACAGGGAGCATTGCTCACTTGCAGTTACATTCATTCATTTGTTCAAAGTTCACTGAGAGCTCACCATATATGAAACATTGTGAAAAATACTAATAAAGGCATCACGAGTGAACACAAACCAAGCAAAACATGGTCTTTGTCATTAAGCAATTTAAACAAAAAGAAGAGATTAAAATAAAAATGAAATATTTATTATTTCCTCCAAATCTGTTTTAAATAGCATAGGCTAGTCTATAATGAGAATGTTTCAGAAGGCATTGCCAATAATCCCATTTTTAAAAAGTTATAAGCCTTCAGACGGTGCCTTCAGTTTCCAATGACATTCTGCCAACAGTTTCATGGGCAAAAAATTACTAAGCTGTAGCCTGGCTTTTCATCTCTGCCTGTAAAGACTCTGATCAGCACTGACTGCATAGTAACAGTGTAAGGACTATTTCAGGGAATAATTCACATTGCAAAGTTCTCTGAAAACATCTTAAATGATATACTATTTTAAAAATAAATCACAAAGCTATCCCTTTGGGTTGGTATATATTTACTAAATTGTGCCATTTAAACATTTTACTTGCTAATTTTCTCCAGTTATCAAAACGGCTTACTTTACCAATGAGAACATAGTAAGAGTTTAGGAATTTGCTTATGTAACTCCAATATTCTTCTCTTTTCAAAAGATTTCAAGATACACTGAAAAAATTTACTCCAAGCCTTCACTGATGTGATGTGGTATTCCCCTCTGTATGCTGTGATTACCATTGATTAATAAAAAAAATGATTTAGGCCTATAGCTGGGCAGAACAGAGGTAGGTGGAGAAAACTAAATTGAATGCTGAAAGAAATAAGGTAGAGTCAGAGAGAAGCCATGTAGCCCTGCCAGAGAAAGACGCCACACAGAACCTTGCTGGTAAGCCACAGCCAAGTGATGATACACAGATTAATAGAAATGAGTTAAATTAAGATGTAGGAGCTAGCCAATAAGAAGCTAGGGCTAATAGGCCAAGTAGTGATTTAATTCATACAGTATCTGTATAGTTATTTTGGGGCTGAGCAGCCAGGAACAAACAAGCTGTCTCCTACAACCCTGATGCTTGAAATAGTAATAGTTCATAAAACCACGTCAATATTTTAAAATGAGTTTATTATAAATGACATCATTTTGTTTGTTTCTGTGGTTTCTGACCTAAAGTGAAATGACCAAAAGATATCTTACATAAATTAATGTTGGTACAACAACTAATGACTATGTGACTTCAAATTTTTCTTTGATACTTTAATGTCCTGTTCATATTTAGCATTTACTTTTTCTATTAGAGTAACTAGAGTCCAGATCCATTAGTAGATTTTCTTAATCTGCCAATTATTTTTAGCAAGACAGGAAATGACTAAGAACTCATGAGGAAAGATGGGCATAGGGGCTCACACCTGTAAGCAATAGTGGCTCACTGCAATTGGGAGGAAATGGAATTAAGTTTAGGGGTTCAAGGCCAGAGTTGGTTAGAGTTTTAGGCCAGAATAGTATCCATGAGACCCTGTCTCAAAAATAAAACAAAACATAAAGAATTCAATTAGGTTCATTTGATGCTATTTAAAATGAAAGCAATTTTTAAAAAGAGTCTGCAAAAGAGGTATTTGTAATTACTTTTTGTTGACTATACAAACATTTTAATATTTAATGTAGAGTGTCATCATAAAAACTCAGTTATTAGGCATCCTTAAATTAGAAAAGAATGTTATTTATTGTAAAAGCAGATATTAAATTATTTATCCAAAGTTCAATATTTTTAAAATGACAGAACTAAGTTTTTACTTTAAAAAAATTAGTATTTTAATCTTCCAAAAGCTTGAAAACAAGAACAAGAATGAATACAATGCATAGAGAGTCAAAGGAATATTGGTAGGTATCTTTAATAAGCCAAACAATTGAAAAATATTTGCAACACATAATGCAGATTAAAAATAAGCCATAGTTACTCTGTAATCCAAGATGGATGAAAGAAAGCCAGGGAAGTAAATGCTTTTTCTCCAGAAAGCCAGGGAAGTAAAAGCTTTTTCTCCAGAAAGCTCTGAGATGAATAATACAGGATCTTAGAGTAAGGACAAACTAGGATACAATTGGTAAGAAATCACAAAAAGTCTTTCAGAGCTGGGTATGCCTTTACATACTGCTCTATGCGAAAAAGTTCATTATTTTAACAGTGAACACGGAATAAAAAAATACAGCAGTGCCACAGCTAGTGGAATTCTCAAGTAAGGATGGTTGTGCCAATTCGTAAGTTATACATTTCATTGGCCACATGAAGCTGAATCAATAAGCCCAGAGCTTAGGAATTCCTCAATATTCATCACAGTTTTTGAGTCTACCCCTGCCAAGTAACTTTGTTGGCATTGGAAACATGGCAGTAAAACAGTTCTCATCTGCATAAAGATAACAGTGAACAAATGTCGATAGATAGATAGATAGATAGATAGATAGATAGATAGATAGATAGATAGATAGATAGATAAACCTATGTTTTTCAGAAGGCATTATTCTGAAGAAAATTTAAATATGTCAAATATAAAGTGAAGTTTTATGACAGAAAAGTGGCTAAAATTATAAATGGAGTAATGATAGAAGACCTTTTACGGCAATGCTTGCATAGAGACCTGAAGACAGTTTAAGAGTGGGAAATACTAAGATTATTCAAGAAGACAACTTTGCTGGATATAAGTCATATTTATGTTAAGTATGACTAGGGGAGAGGATGGGCAGGGTGAACAAACAGCAATGGGCATGGGGGAAGACAGATGGGAGATGCTAAGAGTGAATAAGGCACCCAAAACATGGAGAGTCCAACTTTCATGATTTTAATGTCATGGAAAGGTCATTCGGGGAAGAGAAGAGACACCATATTATCTGTATTATACACTCAAGCATTTCTTTGCTTTGTGCATTTTATATCATAGACTATACATTTGCCACAGTAGAATATAAAATGAACCAGAGATTGGGGTAAGAAACAGAGTTGGTGTTGTGTGTGTGACATGGTGTTTGTGTATGGGTGTTTGTCTGTGTACATATTTGTGGAGGTAGGTGCATTTACATGTTGTTCTACATGTTTAGGGAGGTCAGTGTCAGGCATCTTCTTCAACCACTCTCCAGATTAGTTTTTGAGACAGGGTTTCTTCTTGATTCTGGAGCTCACTGATTTAGCTAGACTGGTAAGCCAGGTAATTCCCAGTGCTGAGATTATAGGTGTGTGCTACACATCTTTCCCTATTTATCTATTTATTATTTATAATGAGGGGGCTGGAGATGAAATCCAGACACTCGTACTTGTATAGCAACCACTTTGGCAACTGAGTAACCACAGGCGCTTACTGAGTGTCAACTAATGCATTTGATGCCCAGACTAAGGCCTTCTAATGTTCTCTTTTAGCAACTGTGCTAGAGATATTAGGATGGAAGGGGCACTCAGAGTGGCTAGATGTTAGCATAATTAATGCAGCAGTGAGAGTGAACTAAATACAATCACACAGAAAGGGAAGAAGACAGAAGTGCTAGAGCACGACACAGTGAGAACCATTAGATCTGCTTTTTGTTCCTGCTGTGTGGCTCCTCCCTATGGCACCATTTTCTCATCCTTCAGGAAGCTGACAAGTTGAAATCACAAAAAAAAAAAAAAATGACTTTCCTATTTGTATAGAACTGGAATTTAGAAAAAGACCACTTTCAAATTTCAAAGATGAAACATGAATGAAAATGCTATTTTTAAAAAGTTGGATTTTTCCACAATATGGGAACAAATGGTTTCCCACAGTACTACTTATTACATGTTCACAAGAATACTGGATGAACTTCCAAGAAAAATAAAATCTGTGAAAATTTTGGAAGGACTTTTTTTCATAAAAATAGGAAAATCTGATGTAAGAAAAGTTGGCATTCAGATGATACAGAATGCACTCAGAAAGATAATCATGCAAGAACCAGTGTTGAAAGTTTGAGAAAAAGGGTAAAGATGAGGGAATAAAAGGGAAAAAGATAGGAAATGTGGTCATACATAGAAAACTCAGCTTATGTACTAACCCTAACTCAAATCCTAACCCTAATTCTAACCTATAACCCCTAACCCTAAACCCTAATCCTAATCCTAACTACTTAGAGTGCCAACAAAGTGCAGCAATGGCCAAGAATGTAATCACCACAGATGAGGGCAGAATGCAAGCAATTATTCAGCAAAGGTTAAGCATAGGTTATGGCTTTGTTATGCTCAGTTATCATGAAGATGAACAAAATCTTTTAAAAGTCTTAAAAATGTTGTTTTGTTTTAAAAATGGTATTTTTTAAAAGATAAAAATCCAGGTGGATTGGTTATAAAATTTCTTGATTTATTTTAGGCATCCTGGTACATTTTCTATATCATATTTAATGCTCTTAATATTCTATCTTTAATGCTATCAAACACTGGAAACAAACAGAAAATGGAAAACAAAATAAAGAGGAAAAAAATGACAGGAAATGAGAAGGACATACTTGCTAACCAATAATAAATGTAGAAGAATGTTTTGGTTCCTACACATCTAGAAGAATGTGGATAGGCAGAGCTATTGAAAAATCAGAGAAATTGTATCCCGGCATTTGATAGAAATATCACCTCTTCAGATGACAATATCTATATGCTACCTAAATAAGATGATAGTAGAGGTGCTTGCTGTCAAGAAGAGTAGTCTAATAGATGTTAGTAATATTAACACTTATCACATTTATAAATATCCTTTATTTATCATTGTCCACAAAATACAATTTAGCTATGGTGTATCAAATGAGATGTTCGTCATGGAATACAAACCTTCAAGGTTTCCCAACAGGAGCAGAATGTGTTGTAAAGGAATAAATAGAAAAGATGGAAAGAATTAGTCCTGTGAGAGCATTCACATGGGGAAGGACACTGAAGTTGCATTGTAATCGGACTTCATTAGCTGGAAAAGTTACCTACCATCTTAATGCTAGTGGAACTACAGAAGTTATTTAAGTATAAAGTGCAGGTGGCCATGTTAGAGGAGCAGCAGGTGGCAGGAGGAGACTCTCTGATGGGTCAATCTTGGTTAGGAAAGGTCCCAATACCACAGATCCAGAATGATGTGGGATTCCCTCTGTATGCTGTGAATACCATTGGTGAATAAAGAAACTGCCTTGGCCTGTTGATAGGGCAGAACTTAGGTAGCTGGGGGAAACTAAACTAGATGCTGGGAGAAAGGAGGGAGATTCAGAAAGAGACACCATGTAGCCCTGCTGGAGACAGATGCCAGAACTTTAGCCAGTAAGCCACAGCCACGTGGCAATACACAGCTGAATAGAAATGGGTTAAATTAGTATGTAAAAGTTAGCCAATAAGAAGCTAGATCTAATGGGCCAAGCAGTGATTTAAATAATATAGTTTCTGTGTGATTATTTCAGTTTCTGAGCAGCCAAGAAACAAACAAGTGGCCTCCCCCTACACCAGGATGTCTTTTGCTTCTATTGTGCCCTTATAGTATTGCTGTTGCTACCTTTTTCTGGTATCTGGCATGGTTGAATGAGTGTGGGTGGATTTCCCACTGCCTGTAATGTAGTGTGTGTATCTCATGGAAACATCCCACTCTACTGGGCACTTTATCTGTCAATCATCAAAAAGATGATTCTTCCCTAAGGTGTACTATCTAATTGATAATAATAGTTTGTTTATACAGAGTTTTAATGAATAAAAATAAATACAAGGAAATGCTACACCGCCAGGGCGTATGAGTTTCACCTAAGTAGTTGCATACGCTCTAACCCAAGATAATGATTAAGAAAAAAAAAATTGATTCCCCAGAAGCCAGACTGTCTCTAATTCTCTGAATGCTGAAAGAAACAGTCACAGGATCTGGTGTGCATCATTAGCTGAAACAAGGCTTCAAAATACCTTCAGGTTATATCAGATGTCTTGATAACAGAGATGAAGAACCCTAGAAAACAATCTCAAATTCACAAGGACAGATAGTTGAAGACAAAATGCAAAGTGGCCCAACTGTTACTAGCTTAGGTACTTTCCTTGCTAGGGTTGGTTGATGTTCAAATGTGATGATTAACTCCTTATACCCATTTCTGTCCTCAATCTCCTGATATAAAAATCAGATGAGTAGGTATGCACCCTAAAGTTTTAAAGTAGACCTGACTGGTTCTTTTTCATATAAAAAAGTTTAGATTTGTGATTCATTTAAGATTCCTTATAAGATTACCTTTTAAGATAAGTAATAAGGCAATTGGCCCTTTCTTTGTAACTGTAAAATGCAGCCTGCCAGTAAAAGATATGACTGAGAAGAATAGCTCGCTTGCCTAAATAGTTAATCTATAACAAGTTGCTTGGGTATGAATGTATGTAGGTTCCTGGGATAATTTGTTTTCACCTATAATATTTAAACTGTTTAATCATTTAAAGGATATAAGAAAGTGTTCTTTTTTACTGTTTGTTTTATATTCATTGTAATCATTCACTTGAAAAACAGAATGGGACCACATTGTAATTTTTATATTGCCTGAAAGATTTTGCTGGCGTATATAAGGTATAAGGAAAAGAATAAAAGAGTTAGATAGAGTTAAATTGGGCTAGAAGGAAAACATGAAGAATGAGAGAGTTAGAAGGAAAACATCAAGAATTAAAGATTAAGAAAGAAATCATCAAATATGTGAGAATTACAAGGGAAACATCAAGAATGAGAGAATTAGAGGGGAAACATCAAGAATAAAGACAGAGATAGGAAAACCATCAAGAATGAGAGAAGATATTAAGAATGCAAAAGAAGGATAAAGAAAATATTTGAAGGAAACCATCGAGAGAGTGTGTAGATTTTCCCCTTAGGTAGAAAAGTCTACTATACACCAACGTTATGGATTTCTTTCAGGTCCTGTACTATCTGGAGGCTGATACCCCAGGCAGCAATAATAAAGAACAATATGAATTCAAGGACGTTGGTAGCTGTTAGCGTACAGCTACTCTAACCAACTGATGAATAAATCCATATAAGTTATTCTCAAATGTTCTCTATATGGACAATGATAATTCTGGTGTGTATAGGAATTGTAAATATCAAGAAGAAATGAAATGTACAGACTTAGGAAGACTGCCAGGGAATTACCAATTTTGACAAATTAGTAAGATAATAATAAAATACAATCAGATTTAAAAGAAAAAAGTGTTAGTTTGAGTAAACTAAAATATTTTTGTAGTCACATGTCCCAGTGATATTTGAATTGACTACTTTTATGCACTCATTTGAAGATATCGCCTTTGTTTCAAATTCATGCTGTGTGACTTTTCCTTGTGACTATCATATGCACACTTGCTTGCATTAATTTTTTGAAGTGTATATATGACTCAATGACTGACATGGTTGGTCAGCTGTTATGTAGTTTAAAATACACATACATGTTAAAATCTCTGGAATTAACTGAAGACTCACAAAGCATGTTTCTCCATAGAAGATGTAGTCCTCTACCTTTACCCATGTAATCTGCTGCAATAGCACTTTAGTGTCAATAAAAGCATGATTAATTTTATGGAGATAAATTATTTCACAACAAAGATGCTCTTGATTAAACACACAAAATTATTTCTCTACCGTTATAAAGCAAAGTAAATGAAAGATTTGTAATACTACCTGCTATGGAAAGATTTCTATATGCAGGAAGTTTTAGATACACGAATTATACAACAATTAAATAAATTGTTAATTTATACTGTTGTTTTCTAAATACTATAATAGTGGGATGTATGAAACCAAGGAATTATTAAGTTCTAAATATACTTCCAAGTTAATAGTAATGAGATTTTGAACACATTAAAGTTAAATATTTTCAAAGTTAAACTATTTTCAAACTGCAGCATTTTAGACTATATTCTGCAAACACAGTGTTGGTGTGTCTTAGGAATATCTTTAAAACTGCTGCAATAAACACTATCAGGAGAGGTCATATCTAACAGACTTATGGCTTGTATGCAAATGGGTAGAAGATAAATTTGGTACTGAATGGCTTGAGTACTCAGAAATGTTGATTAAAGGTGCAGTTCAATCATCATCAACATACACACTATCAGTGAGAAAACATAATTTATTCCTTAGAAAAATAGTTACCAAATTTATAATATATAAATATTATGATTAATGTCAGTCAAATGCACACATCATATACATATGCACCTTTAAGCTGCACTAACTAAAGACCACATTAGTAGACTAAATGGTTTATGTATTTTATATTAAATACAGAACTTAGCAATTCATGCTAAAAATCTTTTTCAAGTCCTAGAATAAATAAGTGAATGACTGAGTTACCTAGGGAAAGGACTTTATTCCTAATCATAATTACTTTATGGGCTGCTTGGTTAAGCTTAGTGATGGAATGCAATTGATTCTTTTAATAATGAATAACTTTTATACTACACTGATCAGAAATCATATTGGTATGCATAAACAACAAAATTATGTTTACTGAAAAGACAGATGAGTTTTTAAAAGTAATTATGAATATTACTCAATATAAGAAAATAAATAAATGAATAAAAGTGAATACAAGGGTAGATGAATTAGTACAGAACTATGAAAAGTCTATTTGAACAGCTTTTATAGAATGGTGATCTAACAAATTCAACAGAAACTTTTCTGAACAAAGTGATTTTGATGGGGAGGGGCAGATTGGTTCTCTCTTGCAGCTCAGCTCGAACTCAACAGAGCCGAAGCTGTTGCTTCAGTCACAGTCCTTCCGCTTCAGCCCTTAGGTGCCAGGATAACAGGTGCCTGGTACCACTGATGAAGAAACCGATTCCCAGTGCAGCGAATATGTCAGCCTTTTGAAAAGAATGTGCTGAAGGATTTTTTAACTCAGAAACATATTAGCAGAAAATTATAGCACTATCAAATTGAACTATTGCAGCTACCAAACTAATGTATCTATGGTTAAATAGATTTATGAAAACAAGAATGAGATATAATTTCACTTCATACATATTATTAATTTAAAGAAAAATAATAAAAATTAATCCAGAGCTCTAAGGATATGGTTCTGTCACTATAGTGTCTATCACAGACGCATGAAGGGACTTGAACTGAAAACCCCCATAAAAACGTCAGTCATGGTGTCCTCTGGAGACTCAGCTAAACTGATCCCCAGGGTGACTGGCCAGCCAGCCTAGAATAATGGACAAGACCCCAGTGAGAGATATTTTGAAATACAAGATATTCATCTCTTGAAGTATCCTTGAAGTTGACCTCTACCCTCCACATGGAGGTATGCCCATAAATACACAGACACACACACACACACACACACACACACACACACACACACACACACACACGGAGGGGGGACAGAGAAGGAAAGAGGGAGGAAGAGCAAGAGAGAGAACAATAGTAACATAATGACAAACAGTGACCAAAATGGAGGAATTGAGAACTTTCTTCTCTGGGAAACAGTTTTGGAACTTCTCAAGAAGTAAAATGTGGAGTTATCTTAAGATCCATAAATCCTACAACTAGGTATATAAACAGAGATTTGGCAACATCATAAGAGAAAATTCAGTAATTTTTCCAGCTTAGTTTTTAGCTCTGTGAAAATTGTTAACATTCCTTTCTTTATACTAGAAAGTTTTTATTTTCTACAGCCTGGTATAGCTTTGCTAGTCTTACTATGGATTTTTATAATTTTCTGAAATACATTTTGTAACTATTGAAAGAAAAATTAAGGAAGAAAGATTAAAACTAAGCAAGCCAATAAACTCTCTAATGCTTTTGAATACTATCAATCATTTCCAGAATAGTGGTATTGAGTGTAAACTACTAAAAACTAAAAAAAAAAAAAATAACCAAACTAATTAATTTTTATCATGAATATGCCTGGTACCTATAGAGGCCAGAAGAGGGCGATATGTCTCTTGGAACTGTAGCTCCAGACAGTTGAGAGCCATAAGGCAGGTGATGGGATTGAACCCACTTTCTCTGGAAGAACAGCCAGTACTCTTAACTTCTGAGCTATGTTGCAGCCTCTGATAAGTCAAAGTCTTAAAACATATTTGTATGAGAACTAGGCACCTAGAGCTGGAGAGCCAGTTCCTTCAGTAAAATCCTTACCATGTAAACATAGGGACCTATGCAGCCAGGGGTGGTGGCATGTGGTGTAATTCTCTTCCTGATATACACACAGGTGAATCTTTCAGGCTTGCTGGCTACGCAGTCTAGCAGAATCGGATCTAATCTAATCAGAGACTGTGCCTCAAAAAGGAAATTGGAGCCAGGTATTGCAGCACGCCTTTAATCTCAGCATTAGCATTTGGAAGTGTGAGGCAAGCAGGTCTCTGTGAGTTCCAGGCCAGCCTGGTCTAGAGTTCCAGGCAGCCACGGCTACACAGTGAGACACTGTCAAAAATAAAGTAAAACAAAGGGGGGGCAACTGAGAAAGACATCCAGTGTTGACCTCTGGACTCCACATGCACATACAAACACATGCATGATCAGACACACGCAAATTCACCGCTTTCCTCAACCTCTTATAGAGGAATATTTGCAACGTATGTATTATTTTCTCTTTAGAGTAACTTCAATTAAACCAGACAAAACTTGAGAACTCTAACCAACTGACTTGCATAGTATAAATTCTCCTTTCATATAACCTAAGATTTTTATTGATATATTTTCTGTGTATATGTACTTTTTTGTGGAATTTAAGAGAAATGTCACAAAATTAAAAGCTTCTAGGAAATAAATAGATCTCAAGTAAATTCTTTTTTTTTAAATATTGAAATAGTTTTATTTCAATTTAAAAAATGTTTCCAATTACAACCTAAATGTCCCTCGACCAAAGAATGGATAAAGAAGATGTGGTACATTTACACATTGGAGTACTACACAGCCAAAAAAAAAATAATGACGTCTTAGAATTTGTGGGCAAATGAATGGATCTAGAAAACATCATACTGAGTGAGGTAACCCAGACCTAGAAAGACAATTAAATATGTACTCAGTCATAAGTGGTTTTTAGACAAAAAGCAAAGAAAGACCAGTCTACAATTCACAATCCCAGAGAACTCCCAACAGACAACTGAGAGGACCCTAAGAGATTCATACATGGATCTATCCTACACGAGAAGTAGAAAAAGACAATATCTCCTGAGTAAATTGGGAGCATGGGGATCATGGGAGAGGACAGAATGGGAGGGGAGAGGTAGGAAGGGGAGAAGAGAAAAAATATATAGTTCAATAAAAACAATAAAAATGTTTCCATTAAGTGCATTCATTTTATTTTTATGCATGAGTGTTTTGTCTACACATATGTATGTGCATCATGTGTGTAGATGGTATCTGAGAAGGTCTGAAGAGGGTATCAGATGCATTGTTTTCTCCCTCTCTGATTCATCTCTAGCAGTCCACAGATAGTGAAATCTAGTATCTCTAAGTCCTTCACACTTGAACTCCTGGATGTTTCTCCCCATTAATAGAAGAGTGATAATCCAGCTTTCCCACAAGCCCCTGCTTCTTCTCTGCAGAGGTTAGATCTGCAATAACATAGTAGCCACCTGGCATGCACAGCCCATTTTAAGGAGGATCTGAGTTATATACTTGTGAAATTTATGTTTCTATGCTGAGAAGGTGACTGTCAATATATTTCTATAAGCAGATATACATATTAAATTTCAAGTAATTAATATGAAAAATGCAATGAATAGAAGTAATTTTATTATCATATTATGTTAAGATGAAATACTTTAGATGCAGTGTGCTGAGTGAATCAAGTAAATTCTTAAAAACCATGTTCTTCAAATGAGTGAAGGCTGTATACTTCAAGCCTCTGTCTTGTCACCTATGGACTAAATATGGACAACTCTGGGTGTATTTTTCACAATAATAAATATTTAATGTAATCATGCAAATCACTTGTTTAAAATAGTTGTAATTTTCTGGCTTGCTTGCATTTAACTCTAGCAAGGGGAAAACTCTGAAGCTGTTTGTTTTCTACTTAAATAACAGAGTGCCTGTGTGCATGTCTGTGTGAGGGTGGTTTCTATTCTCTTAAGAATTACCCATCCTTTAAATGAGACCTTATGATAAGGCTAGCTTCAAATTAAGTTGTTACTGTCCTATTTTGAGGTGAACCTTACTAATAAAAGGATTTCAAAAACAAAAGCACATTTGCTTCATCGACATAACCTTTAACATAACTTTTATAAACACCAATGATAATTTAATAGGAAGACTTTTTAAAAAATTGTGACTCCTAAGCATAGCATCTCATTATTTATTATAATACATAACACATATAATTTATGTGCTATATAGTATCAATTATAATGAGCAAAATATATAAGTGATTGTATATATACATTTTAGAAGATATGTATCTATGCTTTTACATTTTGAGAGAATGATAGGATCCTGTTTTCAGAGCAATGCCAATTTTTTTTTTGTAAAATATTCTTAACATAAAGCCTGACACATTTTTGGAAAATTGGATGAACTAGAAAAAAACAAGCTCATTTTGTTTACTGTATTCATAACCTACTATTTCGCACTAGAACACTGATGGAGATTTAGAGGAAACCACAAGGGAACACAGTACAGATGAATCATTCCACTGATTCCCCAGCAGATACTGTGAGTACCAAGGGAGTGATCCAAATTCCACTCTCTGCTACTAAATGGAGCAAAACAAAAATAAAATTCATTTAAACAGGCTCTGGGAAATTTTCCTAATATCACTAATTTTTAGGTTTGGAAGAGGGTTGGTTTTCAACAAAATAAAGGCATGATATTAATTTTGCAAATGAAAGTATATATGTGTACAAAATCATTTTGTATTATAAGCTATTACACAGGCCCACATCAAAGTCATTCTGTATCGTGGCTCTTTCTTTTATGCAATTCAGTTTTCCAAGTTACCATTACGTATGACTTAGGCTAAGGATAGCATTTAAAATAATAGTTCAAATAGTTCTGGGGAAATTATGATAATTAACATTTAGCTGGACTTAATTAAGAATATATATATATATACACACACACACATTAGACAGTCTTAGATTTTCTCTAATCTTGCAATCACATTTTAACCAATTTATTAGAGCGAATAGAACTCAGCATTATCATACTGATAAAGACTTATTTAAGGTAAGCTTTATTCATTCATTATTGTCTCTGTCTCTGTCTGCCTCTGTTTCTCTCTCTCTCTCTCTCTCTCTCTCTCTCTCTCTCTCTCTCTCTCTCAACTTCCAAAATAAAAATGCTTCAGGGAATAAGTAAATGACTGGGAACCAAAGACTTAGTTCAACACTCAGTTATTCTGTGACAGAGGAGAGAGTCTAGTAGTTAAGAATGCTTTCTGCTCTTACACAGACTAGAGCTCAGTCCCAGCACCCACATCAAGCAGTTCACAACTTTCTCTAACTCCAAGAGAAATCTGATGCTCTCTTCTGGCTTCTTTTGGCTCTCTTGCACATGTGTGCATGCATACACATATATGCACATGCACATACACATATACAGTCACAAACTTAAACAAATCTTTAAAAAATACTCAGCTATTCTCCTTAACATGCCTGTGGACAAAATCTGGTGTTGCTATCCCGAGACTGCCTCATTGATCCACCGAAGGGCCTCATGGGCTGAAAGTGTCCAGAGTAATGTTGACTGATTAGTTTAAACACAGGTGAATTAATGTATACTCTCCAATCGAAGTGAGTAAGATAGTTTTAAGTAGTCGTATTTTACAGTATTTTCATTGCAACCATAAAGCCTGCCTGGATTATCTTATGCAGACAACAAGCACAGCAAA